>JAIPMN010014467.1:0-22462 GCA_020650975.1 Apostichopus californicus | reverse complement strand
GTAAGCATTTCAATTTGCGTAACTTTCATTTTGACAGCTACGCAACTTAATAGTTTCTATTATAAATCAGTACCTTCAACACGTTCTGTATATACAAACGCTATTGGTTGAGAGTTACCTTGAGTTGGACTCAGTGTTGGTTTTAAAAAAATGGACTTGAATAGTGGGTGAATTATTAGTCTGTGCACAAGTAATAGGGCTACCGTAGGTCACAGTAATTGGTTAAAATTCCTTTCCTAGTAATAATACAACAGACAGGGAATTAGATATTTCAATCGAGCAAGATAACAGTTGTCAATTTGGCATATACCCTTTTAAATGGATATTTCAAGCCTGCGAATACGCAGAAAATGTAACAGCTATAGCGATGTAAGCTACACAAAAGTTTATATCTAAATTATACCCTGAACTTTTGACTTTAGTAAACATCCAGAATAGCCTACGCATGACTAGCTTAGACCTATGGGTCTTTATTAATAAGGCCTAAGCCAGCAATAAACAACAAGCTATTATTTTGGGGGGTTTGAAATTGGAAAATCAAGTTTTTACTGGTTCTTTTGAACAGTGATATAATATTTAGAATGAAAGTTATGTTACTAAAATAGATCAGGGAGGCTGCTCCAGACCTGACAAACAGCATATACTATAGTAATTAGGATATATACTTATTTATGCTGAGCCTAACTAGTAACGTTAGGCCATTTGTTGACAAAATAAGGCCTATACCATTCTCTTTTGTAACGATATCATAACTTTTACACGTTTATTCTAGCCAATGCCTATCCAGTAACTGTCAGTAAAAGTCAGACTAGTGGTAATAGTCATATTTAGGCCCTAGTCTAAGTTCTATCTTTACCGTTACTAAATACTACTACTACTCAGTACTAGCCTAGGGCCTAGGAAGTTAGTACAGTGAAGTTCTATCTTTGGACACAGAAGACAGGGAAGAGTTATTTTATACAAACTCGTGACAGTTTATTAGTCATTTATTCCCAGAATGAACTTCGATGGCATAAGGTAAAATAATCTTGAAGTTACAATCAAATCCATGGCTTCAATGCACGACATGTTGGAGCACCCTACTAGCCCTAGCTATAACTAGCCGACCCGGACAGCGTAGGACCTAATAGCGTTATTAATCTAACGACAAAAGCCTAAACACACACTGGTACAAAATGCAAGCAATTTTGAACTGATGTTCCCTATTATTAACGTTAACCCTAGTCTGAATTACTTCAACGGGTGTTATATACAGGCTACACTCATTGCATAAACGAATGGACGTTTGCAGGACGTGTCGCATGTAGTGTTAATTGTGTCGATGCCTTTTGTTAACCAGTATTGTATAATTGTTTTTGACCCAAAATCGCCCTCGTTATTGTCCATCGTTGAACATCTTGTGATAGTACGCTTACTTGATGTAGCATTGGTCTGAATTCCACAAGCAATGCGCAAACTCAGCTGTGACTACAGATACCCTGTCAGCTGTCGGCTGATAAACTTGTACATTAACTAGATCAGAGTTATCGTAACGAGTATATCTTGTCAAGCCGATCCTTTTCTAGTCAAAAATATTTGGACTAGAATTTCAGGTCGGAAAATTACAAGGTCGTTTTAAGAGTGTAGCAGTGATCCTATACTTCCTTTTTAAATTTAATCGCCACTCTGTTCCCTGATAGGAGCAACCATCACCAGTCGGGGTATGCCATTCTGCACGTTGCCGTTAAATGGCCAACAAAGTATACGCAACAAGGCTCACATTAGCACACCTGTTTAAACCTCCATTCCATTGTTACATTTCAAACATACTTCTTGTGGTAATATAATGGACTTATTGCATCTTGAATACGAATATATACTGTCAGTTATATGGCAGCCGCCATTTCTATATAGATAGGAACTGGATAATTACTCTGTTATTGACAGAACACCATGATTAATCAGTTTCATTTGTTTAGTATTTTGACATGAACTGTCATTGTAGGTATGTACAGGTTACTATAGTTGTGGAGAGCGCTTATTCAAATTTCTCATCAACAATTAAATGTTCCGTATGCCTATGCTCATACCAGTATTACTTCTTTCGTAATACAAGAGTTGAATGAGGGGGGGGGGGTGGTGTGGTCATTCAGAAATGGTGAAGGTACAATATTTTGAGTCAAAGTAAGAGACAATTAGAAGTTTTCACATGGTGAGGTAATAAATCAGAATGATTCATTTAGGGGAGTAGTCAGGAGAAGAATTGTTCCACTGGTGAGGACACACATAACATAAGTTTATATATGCTTCACAACATGCAGTGGTTGCAACCTAATTGTGTATTTTGTCGTTTCCATAACTGTATAATATTCTGGAATCTCAAACAGTCCTAACAATATCTTTGTACTTGAGCATATATCAAAGTTACAGTGTACAAATGACGCAATATAAGTATAAATACACTGCGTACACGTGATATACAAGACTTTGTCCGAAGCAAAAATAAGTTGCCGTTGCTAAGTGAATTTATATTTCTTTTATCATAATTAAAACGATTTTCAGCGAATCCTTCTCCATTGTCTCGGTTTCTTTCACGTTTTCAGTACTAATTATATCTATGAATTCCGATTATTGTTCAAACATGATACGGTTCAGTAGCCAATCATAGTAAAACGTTCACGGTTATGACTACGGATTTCTTGTTACTGATTACTTATATGTACACACAACTTATTCTTAGACTTTAGCGTGGCTTATACAATTACACGCACGTCATCGACATTCTTTCGAAAAGTTTTGCACGAAATTGGTTTGTTTTCAGAGCTACAGTTTACAGACTTTGGTTCCTAATTTAGAGGACACGACTACGTACCTTTTATGGTAAAGATTTATTAAATATGAGCGAACAGGCTATGTTTTAATTTGATTTTAAAAAGTGGTCTCTATGAGTATGTGTAGGTAGGTAGAAACCTGTTCCATATCTAATTATCCAAAGTATCCAACAGTTGAATAATATAACCGAAATTCACTCGACCGTTTTGAATTGATGATTTGTGGATGTTGGGATCAAATGGAAAGCCTCCTGCAAAGTGTAATTTCCTCAATCAAAATATTACTATAAGAAACATTTCAATTGTTTCAGCGAACAGCTTTTTTGATGTAAATTCCAGAAATAACACCCACCATATCCAATACAGCCTCATAGAGGTGGTTACAAGGAACGTAAATACATTTCTAGTTTAGTGTCTGGTTCATTGAAGCTGAATGTATGGATGGTCAGAACTCTCCTTGCTTGCATTCTCTTTGATGTGAGATCGGCAATAGATATAGCTTTTTTTCCCCCGATTCTTAGCCAGCTACCTAATACAAGAGTTATACCAAAGACCAACAACATTAATACCGACATAGCTTGTTCATTTGAAACAGTAAACAGGTTACTTGCTTTGCTGCTAGAATAAAACTCCTTTGGACGGAGTGGAAAAACTGGCAGTGTACCTGGTTTCAATGTACTCTGTGTTATAAAAATACAGGTGAAGATCACCAAAAATTATTACAAAATGGTACAATTCGTAAAAATGTTTTTGAAAACAACTGCCTATATGATAAACACAGTAGGGTATAAATAATCATCACTTACAGTACCTTGATCAGCTAATCACTACATCATTCTACATGTAAACACGAAATACGATACTGAATCTACTACTTCTGCCTATACATTCAGTGAATTTGCTGGACAATAAGTGGTAATGGTAAGTTCGTTGAGCCTCACCGAATGTTCGAGTTTGAAAAAGAGAGCCTCGATCCGAGTGATCAATCCACAATACTCTACGTTACATTAAAGGTCTCGGATAAGGAAAAATAGACTCAAACATTGTTAGGCCTAGGCCTACATCCAAAATGTTGAATTAGGCATATCGCACGACCTAGGCTACGTTTTGTGCTGTTCTTTGGAGATACAGATTCGCCTATATTTCCTTCGCGGCTTGATTCTTTGTGTCTTTCGTTATTATTAGTTCGTCACTTGGTTCGTTTGTCAGGTTTCTTGCGGTAACTACTTTGCTTCCATGCTTGCAAAAGCGGACATTAGCTTAATGCAGTAAAAAATCGGATAATGATTAGGATACTATAAATGTACTGTGTGTACTGTGTGGATACTATGTGTAGACTAATACATGTGCACTTGTACTATTTAGTTTACTTGTAACGTTGTTGGGTTTTCTTCTTACTTAAAATGCACTACCTAATATTATTTCTTTGGCTTGTTCAAACAAAGGGGCGCGATTAAATTGAATACATTATTTGTACCACACATTATCGATTTTTATACTTTTGATCGTTTTTCTTCTCTTCTTTCGGAAGCATTTTACAGGATTCCATGCCGAAGTTTCTTTATTTGCCTAAATTGTTTGGATGGACTTCTTAAACGGTATGCCAATATTTGGACATAAATATATAATGTATGTCTTAGTTCAAACACACAGTACAACTTTAATGGCAGAAATAATTCTGTGTATGCCATGCAAAAACCAATTTGCGCCTGTATACAGGTATTGTACATCGTTGCCTGTTGCAAAAAACAGAAATCCCATGGTTGACAACCGATTTCATTTTGGGTTATATAGTCTTGCACGAAATATGACCAAGGGTCAATGGTATTGACAAACACAGCATTGAAACCTGATTCAAAGCTATCCGAAGTATTTTCGCTGTTGTTCTTAAAACTCGTTTCCATTTCAATTGTGATATCAAGCGTTGGAGGACAGACATGTAAATGTACTCTGTAAAGTATACTGACATCAACAACATATTAAAATTATGCAATTATATAATAATAAATATTACTTTGCCCATCAAATCCCATTAATGTGTTCCATAATTAATTTTTGCAAGGTCAAGAAGCAGCTCCGAAAAGTATTTTGACTTTGCTCTGTTCCTTTTAGAGTCGATCGGTTCGCTTGAATTTTCGTTTCGCCTGTCTTCGTTATTGCTTCTCTGAACCAGATCGTAAATGGCTTCACCAAGAAAAGCCACGTCTATGCCAAAACCATAGGCCACTAAAAACAACCGATGGCACAGACACCCCACTAGCAACCCTTGCGACTGCTCCTTCTACTTAAGCAAGATCTGTAGCCTATGTAAATAAAGGAGTAAAAGGGGTAATAGCATATTTTATTGACATTGTTTACTGACAGTATGGTCCCACGTTTGCATATTCCTTTTACAAGGAAGTGTTGCTTAGTTTAGTAAGCAGTACATCAATTCAGAGAAATATTTTGCACATGAAAATGAATATCAATGGAAAGGGTAACGATTGTTCATTTCATGCATGATAAAATTTCACTAATTTTGGGCTAATTATGTATTCAAATTCGCAAATTAGGTCCCCAAATAGCTTATTTAGGAAAACATACTCAAAATAGTATTTTTGGTGTATTTCATGTTGAATTAGTATGATCTAAAATATTTCCAATCATTTGTGACTAAATCTGTGGAAATTGGTTGAAAAGTGACCGAGATATTAGGATTGTAATAAGAACTGTGGACACGCCCCTCCACCAGAATGCAATACATAAACAATACACGTATATACAAAACAAATATATACACGCACACGCCCACCCGCACAGGCACACGCGTTTTAAAAACGCTTTTGTGACGCTATCCCGAATTTCATTGCATTACTTTTGTAAGAAAGCCTGTAAAGAAAATGTTGTTGATAAGATTTTTGAAAATAGGTGTAGGGTGCGCGAGATATGATCTATTTTCAACAATGACGAGTTTTTCAACTGTTTGTCTGTGTTTGAACGGGTTTTTGGCAATATTACGATGATATTTCAAATGCCCAATTCTCTATAACCTTGATCTTTGCAGGGTAGTATTTTATATGTTGGGCTTGTTCTAGAACAATTTTAAAGGTGCTGGCCTGTTTCTTAGTGGAGCCTATATTTTGTTTATTTTTAAAACACTTTTTGAATCAAAACAAAGGTTGAACCAACATTTTGAAAATAAACATCAATAGAAGCAGTTCACAGCATTCCACAGGATTACTTTGCAAAGTGTATAAGCCAGGCAGCCTAATCTTCCAGGAACACAGCTGACGCTTAATAGTTCATGTCGGAGAATATGCCAAGTACTAATAAGCACTTCAATTTGATTAACTTTCATTTTGACAGCTACACAACCTAATAGTTTATATTGTAAATCATTACCGTCAACACGTTCTGTATATACATACACCATTGGTTGAGAGTTACCTTAAGTTGGGCTCAGTGAAGTGTATAGAACTGGCGCAGTGACAGGGGTGTACGTTTAAAAAAATATTGACTTGAATATTGGGTGAATTAGTAGCCTGTGCACAAGTAATAGGCTACCATAGGTCACAGTAACTGGTTAAAATTCCTTTCCCAGTGATAATACAACATACAGTGAATTCGATACTTCCATCGAGCAAGATAACAGTTGTCATATAGGCATATACGCTTTTCTATGACTATTTCGTGCCTGCGAATACGCCGCAAATGTAACAGCCATAGCGATGTAAGGTACAAAAAAATTATATCTAAATTATATACTCTGAACTTTTGACTTTAGTAAATATGTAGCATAGCCTACGCATGACTAGCTTAGACCTATGGGTCTTTATTAATAAGGCCTAAGCCAGCAATAAACAGCATGCCATCATTTTGGGGGGTTTGAAATTGGAAAATTAAGTTTTTACTGGTTCTTTTGAACAGTGATATAGGCCTAGGGGCCTAGGCTAGGCCTAGTATTTTAACTACTGTGGACCATCGTCATATAGATTGGTTAGTATTCTCAACAAGTTCGTTCTATATCTGCGTGTAGCCTATCAGTCACTATCAGCATTTACTAATTTAGCTTCGCACGGCTCCTGCAGGTTGGCAACAAAGTTAAAAATATACTATTATTGTTTGTTGTTGTAATATTGGTAGGCACACAAGCAAAATATTCAGAATGGAAGTTATATTACTATAATAAATCAGGGGGGCTGCTCCAGACCTGGCAAACCCACCATCACTATCAGCATATATTATATTAATTTGGATATACTTATATATTTATGCTTAGCCCAACTAGTAACGTTAGGCCCTTTGTTGACGAAAGAAGGCCTATACCATTCTCGTTTGTAACGATATCATAACTTTTACACGTTCATTCTAGCCAATGCCTATCCAGTAACTGTAAATACACATTAGACTAGTGGTTATATGCATATGTAGACCCTAGTCTAAGTTATAGTTGTACCGCTACTAAATATTCCTACTACTCACTACTAGCCTAGGGCTTAGATCGTTTAGTACAGTGAATTTCTATCTTTGGACACAGATGACAGAGAAGAGTTATTTCATACAAATTCGTGACAGTTTATTAGTCATATATCTGCAGAATGAACTTCGATTGGCATAAGGTAAAATAATCGTGAGGTTACAATCAAATCCGTGGCTTCGTCACTTTTGCACGTCACTTTTGAGCACCCTACTAGGCCTAGCTATATCTAGCCGACCAGGACAGCGTAGGCCCCAAGCAACTTTGAACTGATGTTCCCCAGTAACGTTAAGCCTAGTCTGAATGACTTCAACGGGTGTTATATATACCGGCTATACTCATTGCATAAACGTTGGCAGGACGTGTCGCCTGTACTGTAAAATGTGTCGATGTATTTTGTTAACCTCTAGTAATAGCTTTATTACTTTGTGTAGTATTGGTCTAGGCCGATGGTTGCGCGCCGACAAGAATGTTAAAGTCAAACGTCTAAATTCCATAAGCAAACTAATAAAAATCTCAGCTGTGACTACGGATACCTTGTCAGTTGTCGGCTGATAAACTTGTAAATTAACTAGATCAGAGTTACCGTAACGAGAATATCTTGTCAAGCCGATCCTTTTCTAGTCAAAAATATTTTGACTAGAATTTCTGGTCGGAAAAATTACAAGGTCGTTTTAAGAGTGTAGCAGTGATATGAATTTAATTGCCAATCTCTTCCCTGACAGGAGCAACCATCACCAGTCGGAGTTTACTATTATTCACGTTGTTGTTAAATGGCCAACACAGTTTACGCAACAAGGCTCATATTTGCACACCTGTTAAAACCGCCCTTCCATTGTCACATTACATACAGACTTCTTGTGGTAATATAATGGACTAATTGCATCTTGAATACGAATATATACTGTCAGGTATATGGCAGCCGCCATTTCTATATATGTAGGAACTGGATAATAACTCTGTTATTGACAGAACACCATGATTAATCAGTTTCATTTGTTTAGTATTTTGACATGAACTGTCATTGTAGGTATGTACAGGTTACTATAGTTGTGGAGAGCGCTTATTCAAATAGTCCATCAACAATTACATGTTCCATATGCCTATGCTCATACCTGTGTTACTTTGTTTGATAATACAAGAGTTGAAGGGGGGGGGGGGTGTGGATAGGGTGGTCATTCATAAATGGTGAAGGTAAAATATTTTGAGTCAAAATAAGAAAAAATTAAAAGTTTTCACATGGTGTTGTAATAAATCGGAATGATTCATTTAGGGGATTAGTCAGGAGAAGAAATTGTTCCACTGGTGAGTGGACACACATAACATAAGTTTATATATGCTTCACAACATGCAGTGGCGGCAACCTAATTGTGTGTTTTGTCGTTTCTATAACTGTATAATATTCTGGAATCTCGAACGATCCTAACAATATTTTTGTACTTGAGCATATAGCAACGTTACAGTGAACAAATGACGCAATATAAGTATAAATACACTGCGTACACGTGATATACAAGACTTTGTCCGAAGCAAAAATACGTTGCCGTTGCTAAGTGAATTCATATTTCTTTTATCATTAGTAAAACGATTTTGAGCCTATCCTTCTCCATTGTCTCGGTTTCTTTCACGTTTTCAGTCCTACGTTTATAAATGAATTCCGATTATTGTTCAAGCATGAAACGGTTCAGTAGCCAATCATAGTAAAACATTCCCGGTTATGACCTACGGATTTTTTTGTTACTGATTACT
The DNA here is from genome assembly GCA_020650975.1 of Apostichopus californicus. Taxonomy (NCBI): domain Eukaryota; kingdom Metazoa; phylum Echinodermata; class Holothuroidea; order Aspidochirotida; family Stichopodidae; genus Apostichopus; species Apostichopus californicus. The sequence continues at coordinate 13,447 of JAIPMN010014467.1, read as the reverse complement.
CATATGTACACTCTACTTATCCATAGACTTTAGCATGGCTTATAAAATTACACGCACGTCATCAAAATTCTTTCGAAAAGGTTTGCACGATATTGGTTTTGTTTATAGAGCTACAGTTACAGACTTTGGTTCATATTTTAGAGCACACGACTTCGTCTTTTCTGTGTAAAGATTGATTAAAACTTGAGCGAATAGGCTATTATTTAGTTTGTTTGCTAAAAATGGTCGCAATGAGACATTTTTGTTATGTGGTAGGTTAGTAGGTAGGTTAAAAACCTCTTCCATATCTTATTAGACTTAACCTTTGGAATTTTGCATTCTTTGTTGCATATAATTTATCACTAAACATCATTGAAGATGTTCAGAAATTATCCAAAGTATCCAACTGTTGATATATATTAACCGATATTCACTCAACTGTTTTGAAGTGATGATTTCTGGATCAAATGGAAAAGCCTCCTACAAAGTGTAATTTCCTCAATCAAACTATTACTACAAGAAAACATTTCAATTGTTTTAGCAAACAGCTTTTTCGAGGTAAACTTCAGCAAAAACATCCACCACACCCAATACAGCCTCATAGAGCTGGTTACAAGGAACGTAACCACATTTCTAGTTTAGTGTCTGGTTAATTGTAGCTGAATGTATGGATGGTCTGAACTCTCCAAGCTTTCATTCTCGTTGATGTGAGATTGGCAATAGAAACAGTTTATTCTTTCCTGATTCTTAGCCATCTACCTAATACAAGAGTTATACCAAAGACCCTCAGCATTAATCCCAAAAAGCTTGATCATTTTGAAACATTATAGAGGTTAATTGTATTGCTGTGAGAATAACACCCCTTTCGAAGGAGTGGATTTACGCGTATATGAAAAACACGCATCTCGTTTCCATTTTTTTCCTTAAAGGACTTCACTTGTTGTTTGAGTATTCTGAAAAAACATATTGACGCCTAAAATATTGAATTTACAAGCATTCCTAAGATAAAAAATCGTCAGGAATGACGGAATGTTTGTACGTTTTGTGTTTCACTTAGAAACGTCAACGCAGAACAGTAGCCAGAGTTGCGACAACTCACAAGTCACCGCCATTTTGCATCATTTGATACATTGTGTGTATTTGTTAGATGTGGTAAATCTCTTCTACGCTTGTTGATATAATCAGTATCTAAGCTCTGAACTTAAGAAAAACCGTCATCACGGGTGCCAGAATATTCAAATGAGGGTAAATTGGTCACTGGGTATGAGGTTGGTTATGGCGGTCAGTGGCGTGCTTAAAGTGGATCCGGGGTCATCCCTTCCCTATCTCCGATCGTCAGTCGATGGAAAATGGTTCAGTAGGGTGAGTTTTGTATTCAGCTGGGAAGAGTTGTGCCACTACTGCGAGTGAAATCGACCCCACTCTTTTTAGAAACATAACATAACGTAGTTATAAGTTAAATCTTACGGTTAGGCCTACCTATTTAGACATTAGTTATAGTTTACGCGTGCCAGAGAATGCTCCATATGACTTTATTGTTTTCTGCGGGAGGTCCCAAATCCCCCGGCTTCAATGACCCCAGTGCAGTCCCCCTCCTTTATAAAATTCTTCATCCACTTCTGGTCTTTCCACGAGGGCTCAGTCCCCTTACTAAGTCATTCGGAGAAAATTTGGATATTGCTACCTTCGCCTGTGCACGCGACTGTGGCTTTCTCCAAAATGGGACTTGCAACACTGGCGGATAGATAGGTAGACCATTACATGTGTCTCCCGATTAATATGCTGCAAATTTGATATGCATATAGCCCTACGCAAACGGCTTACTTTAGTGAATAAGCAATGATCACTATGGTTCTTTTGTCTTTTAAAATTACCATTCAACCATACCAGAAACGAGCTATATATGGACTAGTGCATATGGGTGTCGTATACCTATATAAAGTATACGTGCAGGCAACTAAAGTAATCTAACATTACAGTAGCAAACCCTAAGAGTTGCACTGTATGTTTGAACAAAGACATTACACATCGTCAGGCTTTATATTTGTCTCTATATTGCAATTAAAAGCTGTCGGTGTCCCTGGTTTCAATGTACCAAGTAATGACCCTGTGTTATAACAATACAGGTGATATAACCACAAATTACTACATAACGTTAAAAACGTAAAGCTGTTTTTAAAAAACTGCCCATCTTTTAAACGTTAGGCAACGAAGTATATAAACACAGTAGGGTATGGATATTCATCACTTACAGTACCTCGATCAGCTAATCACTACATCACTCTACATGTAAACACGATATACGATTACTTAACCTACTACTACTGCCTATACATTCAGTGAATTTGCTGGACGATAAGTGGTAATATTACCTCTGTAATGTCTGAAAACAGAGATTGACCCAAAGGAGCCTCTGGTCACCGTGTGACGTCATTATTGGTATACCGCGAAAATCAAACGCTAAAATAGGTACTGTTTATACACAGATAGCGAACAATTGTACTGTATTTGACTTACAATTTCGATCGTTAGAAAAGCTGTAAGCTTAAATTAAGAACACAGGAAGGTTAAAAACTAGTTTTAAGACAATTGTAAGCAGAAAATTTAGTAAAAATGGGTTATTTCATTTGCAAAATTTCCACTCAAATGGAGGCATCGTTAACATAGCGGAGCGTCAATAAGTACGTACGGTACAATATACTGTAGAACGTGCAAGCAGCTTGCCGATTCCGTAATACAATTTGATCGCAAGATACCGCAAACTGAACAAAACAATAGACCTAGAAGATGCCTCATGCGTGATATGTCACGGGAAAATGGTTTACGTTACTGTCAACGAATTACCAAAAAAACACTAAACATAATCGAACAACTACGAGAAGACGCTGGCCTGAATCGACCAGGGAAGCGTATACATGACTAAGCTTCAGCTGAACATAGTACTTACTCGTTTTAATATCCAAAATTACAAACACAGAAAAAGTATCCTAGTCAATAAACCAAATTTAGCAGTGAATATCCAAATCCACGTTTCTCGTTCAATCCTGGGCGAAATGCTACCGTGACTCTATGTAATTCCATAGAGTTAGGTCTAGTTGAAACAGGCCTTGACCAGTAACATCCCACAATCACAAGACAGTCACTAACGAAATAAAACGTCCGATCGCTATATGGTACCGTATTTTTCACTCCTTGGACCATGCAGATTCCGGAAAAAACATAACGGACAATATAACACATGTATCACGAACTCACGATACTGGAATACAACAAATGAAATGGATAAATGCGATGAAATCATAATATGACTATTTACACTTGCCGTGAGCCAACTCACTACATGTACTAACAATGCTACCCTATGGGCACGGTCTATACACGGTCTACATACGGTCATTTCAAACAGTAAATATAATACTGTCACTTGCGTGATATAATGTTACATGTAAGAACGTCCAGGGCGTGTTTACGAGGAGATTTGAAAGGGTCAATTTCACATGAGCTATGTCCGCCACAGCTGTCGAAAGAATTTAAGTTTCACAGAATGAGACATTTACAGCATACACAGAGGTAGGGTCATGCAAGTGGACCCATGGGCATGAGATACTCCGGGTGCTGAAAAATCTTTCCGCGTGGATCTCACAAAATTGTTCCAAAGTCTACGGCGTTTTACGTCGGTTCTTCTACTCGGAAAGCTAAAAAAGCTGATGCTTTTGTTGTCTGAGGTATAACTGCAACCTCCAACAACACAGAATTGTGGCATTTCGGGGGAAAAGGAGTAATATCGTGGACGTTTTTGGCAGCTCAAGTATACAACTTTGCACACTAAAAGTATTGTTTTGAGTGCGGTATACCAACGATGACGTCACATGGTCACCTGATGTCCTAGGAATGTTTCAGGAATGTCTGAAATAGGTTTTTCACGTACTTAACGTCCGAAATTGGTAAAGTTAATTACAGCAATGTAATTGGAGTGAGTTAAGGGTTACATACATGCAAAATGGTGGTATTTTATGTTCATCGAAAAGTCTCCATAATTGGTCTTTAACGGCAGAATAATTTCGGTGTATTCCATGTTAAAGCATATTCGAGCCTGTACACAGATATTGTACCTCATTGCCTGTTGCAAACAACATATACCCTATAAATTACAACCAATGTCATTTTGGTTTATATAGTCTTGCACGAAAAATGTTCAAGGGACAATGGTATTGACAACACGGCATTGAAACCTGATTCAAAGCTATTCGAAGTATTTTCGCTTTTGTTTTTAAAATTCGGTTCCATTTCAATTGTGATCTCGAGTGTTGGAGAAACAGACATGTGAACGTACTCAATAAAGTGTACTGACAAACATCAACAACATAGTAAGATAGTGCAGTTATATTAAAATAAATATTACTCTGCCCGTCAAATCTCATTAATGAGTTCCATAATTAATTTTCGCAAAGTCAAAGAGCAGCTTCGAAAAGTATTTTGACTTTGTCACGTTACATTTGGCGCCATTCGGTTCGCTGGAGTTTCGTTCTTCGTTCGTCTGTCTTCGTTATTGCTTCTCTGAACCAGATCGTAAATATCATGACCAAGAAAAGCCAAATCAATGCCGATACCAAAGTCCACTCAAAATAATCGAAGCCGCAGAAACCCCAGCCCTTGCGACTGCTCCTTCTACTTTAGCAAGATCATCTCTAGCCTGTGTAGATAAAGGGGAAAAACTTTGAATCATATTGTATTAACATTGTTTACTGACAGTATAGTCCCACGGTCGTAAGACCTTTCTTGCATATTCCTTTTGCAAGGCACTGTTACTTAGTTTAGTAAGCAGTACATCAATTCAGAGAAATATTTTGGACGAGAAACTGGACAAGAAACTCGATGGAAAGAGCAACAAGTGTTAATTTCATATCTGATAATTTTCACTAATATTGGGCTAATTTTATCTGCAGATATGCAAATTAGGTCCCCCAAGTAGCTTATTTTGGAATACATACTACCAATAGTGATAACAAATTGTGTTTGTTTTATTTTATGTTAATATAGTATTATCTAAAATAGTTCTTATCATTTGAGGCTAACATTGTGGAAATTGGTTGAAAAATGAACGAGATATACGGATAGTAATAAGAACTGCGGACACGCCCTCCCCACCAAGATATACAATACATAAACAATACACGTATATACAAAAATATACAAGCACACGCACACCTGGACCGTACCTGCAGTATGTCAATTGTTATTACAACGCTTTAGTGGCGCTATCCCAATTTCATTGCCTTACTTTTGTAAGGAAGCCTGTAAAGAACATCGGTTTTATCGGATTTTAAAAAAGGGTATAGGGTGCATGATATATGAGTTTTTGAAACAATGAAGATTCTTGTTCTGCTTTTGTACGGGTTTTTGGCAATATTCCCATGATAATTCAAATGTCCAATTCTCTATAGCCCTGATCTTTTCAGAGTAGGTTTTATATGTTAGGCTTGTTTTAGAACATTTATGGTGCTGGCCTGCTTTTGAAGTGAAGCTCATATTGTTTTTAACAATTAAAAGGTCAAAATGTATAATGTTTATACTTTTTTGAATCAAAACAATGGTTGAACCAACATTACCCGGTGCTTACAAACGTACGGCTTAAGCTAACGCGCGCGGGGTACCTCCTTTTGATAGGGTCTGATAGTGTAGGGGTTGGTCCGGCCGCTAGTTACGCGACTGGTGCTGTTAAGCCGTTTTCCACAGGTACAGAGTTATGAAAGTTCAGGTAAGCGGATTAAAGACTTGCGCTGTTAAACCGTTATCCACACGTTAAGAGTTAGGGAAGTTCAGCTAAGTAGGTAAACGACTTTTTCTGAATTAGGATAGAGACGTCGGTGTTGGGATAGTTACAGGAAACGGAATAGCGTTTTGGCAAGATAAAAATGCAGGCAGGTTCACATGTTAAGGCAAGAAGGAATGTTTGAGACAGCAGTAGCCGAGGATCAAAGAGGCTTCGTCACGGGGAAGAGAACTAGAGGGACGTGGAACTGTCCGTTATATAGTTATGACTTGACTTCAACCGACCGTAACCGTACTTTGGTAATCAGCATGGCGTAGCTTGACAATGACGGAATCCACACCAGCCACATACAGCATGGTAAACATGGTATACAGACAAAGCAAATTGACTCTTACCATAACACCCTCTCCCTTAAAACGAAAAATACGATTTTAAGAGAGGTTTTTTTTTAAACAAATAAACACCTTGGAGATTCCTTTATGACACTTAATTTGATTACACTCGACTAAGTGCATCTGCTAAAATATTAGATTTACCAGGGATGTGCAATATATATAAATTATACTCTTGTATAAAGAGACTCATGAGTGTTTCACTACTGTTTTTAAAGCGATGCATATAAACTAATATGTTTTGATCAGTGTACACTACCGTCCCTTGTCCACTAATCAGATACACTTCAAAGTGTTCCACAGACAACACTAAAGCCAGTGTTTCTTTCTCAATAGTGGAGTATTTGTTGAAAAATAGCTCACAGGATGTTCAATGTTTTGATCATCCTACTGTAAAAGAATGGACCCAGCTCCTATGTCACTTGCATCAATTACCATTTAAAGGCTTGTTAAAACTTGACACAACACATTTGTTCTCCCTGGTGTATCCCTGAAGATACTCGAATAGTTATGCATTAGCGACTTCATGTCAATTTTCTCTATACCATTCAAGTTTCCTAATTTTCTTTCTATATTAGAAAGAATCTCAGAATTCTTCTGAGCAACCTGGTTAAGAGGGCTAGTTACTATACTACAGTCTACATGGCTCTCCCTGTCAGCACTCTTACTGACAGCATCATCACCACTAGTACAACTCCCAACTAAAGACAAGGTAGAGTCCTTGTCTGTATGTCTTTCATGGTAAGCTTTGAGCATATTTAAATCGCACAGTAGTGTGCCTTGCGCCTACCTGTGCTTTCTATTGCATAAATTACGTCATTTATTTACCTTATGACCCGGTATGGGCCATAGGTAGTATCACTATAACCATTTCCTCTGGGCTGAAGGTCCTACTATCAACCTTCTCATCAAAGCGTTCTTTCATTCGTATGCGCGATTGCTTAATGTTTTCTTTCGCTATATTGCAAGCCTTGTGAAGACTTTCATTTAGTGTCGATGCATACTCTTAGATATTATTATCACTAGAGGGCGGACACAACCAACTTTCCTTCACCACTATAAGGAGTCCCCTTACGTCATGCTGATAAACTAATTCAGGTAGCAAACAATATGAAATCAACCTCTTTATCCCAATTGGATTGACTATCATGACAAAATGTCTTCAGCATGGATTTAGAGTGTAATGTTACCGTTCTAAAGCTCCCTGGGAATCTGGATGGTATACTGATATACGTACTTTGCTCCATATCTAGGTTTTAAAGACAATTTAAAAACAACCCGCTAGTAAACTGTATACCTTGGTCATACTGAATCTCTTTAAGTAAACCTACTGTAGTAAATAATCCAAGCAAGGCATCTGAAACCAATTTGGCCGAAATATCCCGAAGGTGAATAGCCTCCGGATATCTGGTAGCAACATCCATTATGGTAAGCAAATGCAAATAACCTGATATACGTTCGGGTAATGGTCCAACACAATCATTGATTAATCTCCCGGAAGGTTTGATCAACTGCATAGATAGGAATAAAATAAACGCCCTTTTAGGATTTTGATTGGGCTTTCCAACAATTTGACATTCGTGACAAGTCCTTCAGAAGTTAATAACATCTTTATAGATATAAGGTCAAAGAAATGTCTCAAAATACGGCATTATGTCTTCCTAACACCTCAGGACCAGAAACCGGTATATCATGCGCCAGTTTCATAATGTGAGTTCGATATTCCTTTGGAAGAACAATTTGATGAAATACACGCCATTCATCACTGACAGATACTACGGGCACCTTAGCTACTTTTTTCAGAGAGAGCTGCATTCATGAATGTTACAAGTTGTTTATCAGCCTTCTGTTTTGAAACTAAAGTTGTCCTACCTAACGCCAGAAGTTCGTCATAACTAGTGTTTGTCACATTTCCACGACATTCTTAATGAGGAAACGTATCTAAATTCTGAAAGAAAGTACCTGCCAGTTGAATATCTGCAATACGACGTTCCTCTTTAGTAGAATGCTCTTGAAAATTATGATAATTTTGGGCCATTGAGCTATTTGTGACACAGGCCAGGAAGATACCGGGAAACTGTGTAGATCCGTTTCCTCGTTAACCGGAGGTTTAAAACACACTTGTATACAAAGGGACACATATACACAACTGCCTGCAATGTCATTGCCCAGGAGAAAGTCAACACCCTCAGTTGGCAAATTGTATACAACTGTTATCTGACTAATTTACCGGAAATATATTCACAGCCAAGGATAAGATTTACGAGGGAAACCTTCAGGGTTTCTCCGACACCCTTTACTAATACATACAAAGGACTGTTTCTAATAGCTTAACCACGGAGAGGCACACTCCTCAACATTAGAGAAAGAGACGCACCAGTATCCCTAAGAATAATAACACGGGAGGATAAGTCTTTTCCAAGTAACAGTACCTAAAGTAATGAAATGATCGTAACCATGTTTTTGAAGTATGGCCTTAAACTCTTTCAAGTTTGTCACTAGATTGTATCTTGCTTCCATGAGACAATGCGCGCGGATCTCTCACACTTAAATCGTGAGGTCCAAATTTAGATTCCGAAAATGATTTACTCGAAATAAAAGTAGCAGACTTTTCAATGTTCCTTAGTCTTTTGAAGCAATGGTCATAGTTATGCCCTAGTTTCTGGCAATAACTACAAGTGGGTCTGTCACCTAAATTTGAAAAATTCGTTTCAGATGAAGCCCGGTTCTTGTTTCTATATTAAATATATTTGCCTTGTCCCGAAAAAAAACATTTTTGTCTCCACGTTTGGAACATTTGTGAGACTTAGGATCACGTAATTTGGCGAATGCACTCTTGTGAGCGAGCGAGTCATATGTCATAGTCAACTGCATCAATCCCTCTGTCTGGTAAGTGTGTCCTAATTTCATCAGTGACACAACTATTAAATTCTTCCATTAACATTACTTCCCTCTGTTTAGGAAAATCCTTAACTTTCTTAGCCGAAAGCCATTCGTCGAAAATGTCTGATTTAATTCTAGCAAATTTTACGTAAGTCTGGCTTTAACATTTCTGCCTTGTGTTCCTAAAATTTTACCGATACGCTTCGGGAACAAATTAATATGTCTTTATGACTCTTTCTTTGACTGTCTCATATTTTGACCCTTCTAATTAAGATAGCGACTTTTAAATATCTTTCGACTTGCGAAGACACTATGCAATAAAATAGTCCAATATTTTGCTGGCTACTCAAGTTTTTGTGCCAAATATTTAAAGGAGCTAACATGCCTATGTACGTTACTCTCTTAAAAGTGAGGTACGATACGAATATTCTTTGCCAAGTTAAAACGTCACATCGTTCCTCGAAGGCGCATTATTTACTTCAAGTTGCTTTTCTATTATTTCGTGTTCCTGATTAAGGTTCATTTCGTACGCCCTATGTTCACGTTGCAACTGTAACTCCTCCGTTTCGTACTTAGATTCACTCTCAAACTGGAGGATTCCCAAGTTACTCAAATGTTTGCAACAAGATTTAACTGCGCTTTCTTCGCAGGCAGGGGAAAACCCTCTCTAGACAAATCACCGATTACTTCGTATGTTAAGTCCGTACGATCAGCAAATACTTTAGGATCACTGAAAGCCATTATCACAATGTGTAACAAGATTAACATACATACATACGTCTAAAATCGTCTATCTACGATAACTTTCTGAAACGCGGATTCCAATTAGCCAAAATGTTCAGTATTATTTTGATTATTTTTTTTCCTTGTTTTGGTTCTTCTCGGATAGGCCCCCAAAATATCTGTTACGAAGTCAGAAACAGGTTGTAGTTATTTTTAGGTGTTTTTGTCGGAGTGGGAAAGGAATCGGCAGACGAGAAAGTAGACGAAATGGCAGTTTAAATATAGAATGGCATAATAGAACAGTCCAGTAATTACGTGAAATTATACACAAAAAACACAATGTACGGGTACTTACAAACTTAGAACTTAAGCTATACATCAGTGCACATACAGTTATACACCAGTGCACATCCAAGTGATAGGTAACAGTGAATTAAAGTTTTATCGGGTGAAATATACCAATACAAACATGATCCTTGCACATAAAACAAAATGTAAAACAGGAAAAAATAAGAGAAGAAACTGGTGTGACATAACCATAAGCAGCCTACTGATAGATCTACTAGTAACACTATCGAAGTACTAACAAGGATAGGGAGAATAATATATTAAGCTTGGCCTTGATACGCGCACAGAGATGCGTACGGCTGTGATACAACATATTATGAAGAAAACCGAGTAAGGGAATTCTGGAACGATTTAACTCTTGTAAAGATTGCTAACTTGCAACTTCACCAATTAATTTCTATTTTACCTTCAGAAATATTAACTTTCCTTGCTACAGTGTAGCTTGCTAATGATAGCATCCCTGCAGCCCTCGAAATGTAGTGCAGCGATGATGTTACAGTCGCTCATCATTCTTCACTGTTCAAAATATATTAGATTAAGTTGAAAAAATTTATGGATTTTTTTCCATATACCCAATAGACTGCAATTCAAGAATTCCTTTAAAATAGGCTATGCACTGGGGAAAATGCAGTGACTGCCACCAAAGGTATATTCAACACTGCGACCTTGAATTATTATTTTTACCATGAGTTTATGAATGCCAATGAAGTTTAAAGTCCGTCATCATAATACGATATTGCAAAATAAGATATTTTCAGGAAGGGTAACAAGTAAAAGTGTGTATTTGTTTTCTTTATCCATAGGTAGCATTGCATACAACCAAAGGAACCGCATAGACACCCAGTACCTGTTGACTTACCCAGAAGCTCCGATGGTAAAATCAAAGGTATCGAAGTATTACTTTCCTAGCTCAGTAGTCATATTTAAATATTGATTTCATTCTTTATTTCTATATCACCATCCATAACATAATCCATTTCTTTGACATGTTTGATTTGATTCAATTCCAACCATACAACTAAAGGAACTTCATAGACACCCTGATGTACCTGTTGACTTACCCAGAAGCTCCGATGGTAAAATCAAAGGTATCGAAGTATTACTTTCCTATATAATTAATATATATTTAAATATTGATTTAATTCTTTATTTCTATATCACCATTCATAACATAATCCATTTCTTTGACATGTTTGATTTGATTCAATTCCAATAATTAAACTGTTTGTTGTATGTTTCAACTATGGTTTCTTCTTGCAGACTATAGATTTGATTGGTTTTGATAAAGTTCCAGCTGGTCAGAATGCCATGGTTGCTGTCATGAGTTACAGTGGTTACGATATAGAGGACGCTCTCATCCTCAACAAAGCTTCTGTAGACAGGGGTGAGCCAATGGTTTTTTTCCTCTCTCAGTTTTCATTGATCAGATTTCTCTTTTATTATTGGTCAAATAACTTCCTTCTGTATTTTGCCCTCTCAATAACAAAAACTATATGCATGTCTTAGTGAGATTCGTTTTCAAAAACAAAACAATAACATAAAATCACCTCTGTGCAATTTGTTGACAATTATTTTCAAACCTTTGGTGTTTTAGTCAAAATAAGATTGGAATTGATAAACGTAAAGACAATACCAAGACCCTTCATCAAATGAGGGGTATGAAAAGTTAATTTCCATTTCCATTCAAGAAACTTTGATACTAGCATTAATTACATGTAAAGCCAACTTGGGAAATTTCAGTATCCTCAACTGGCAAATCGTTGATGTACCAAGTCGACTAAACCATGATGTGGGATTCATTCTTTAAGGGATTTCAGCACTGCATAGGATAAAAAAAAAATACCATCATCGTCTCAAAACTGTTTTTTGTTTCGATGACAATCGTAACCTTTGTAATAATGATGGCATATGTGTGTGTGCTTTTGTGATGCCCAGCTTGTAAACACGATACCTCATGAAGAGAAGGTTGGACCAACTATGTGTGTGGTGTGTAGATGCACCACATTTAGTACAAGAAGCTTATTTTCTTCTGTGGAGGTCAAAAGTGGTTTGGGGCCACCAGGGGTCACAATGTGAAAACCTTGTAAACAATATATCAAGAAGGGATGCTTGGGCAGACCTCAGTTTCAGTGTGTAGAGGTACCACATTGAGTACAAGAAGCATATTGTTTTTGGTAGAGGTCAAGGTCATTTGTGGTCACCAGGGGTCAAATTATGAAAACATTGTAAACATGATAGCTCAAGAAGAGAAACTTGGGTTAGACCCCATTTCTGGTGTGTAGAAGTAGCACATTGAGTACAAGAAGCCTATTGTTTTTGCTGGAGTTCAATGGTCGTTTGAGTTCACCAGGGGTCAGATTGTTAAAACCATGTTTTACACAATATTTCAAAAAGGACAGATGTCATATTTAGTATATTGATGTATCTATCACATTTAGCACAAGAAGCCTGTTATTGATGTCAATGGCCATTTCAGGACAGCCTGTGCCATTGTGAAGTTATTGTTTGTCACATCACACTGCTTGTCACTGTATTACTAATATCAAGTATGTCACTATGCATTACGTCAGATTCATGAAGAAAACATCCAAACCATAATGCATTTTTGCATTCTGGTTAAGATTGCATATAGTGGTTAGCTGTTGGTAATTTAATGTTTCCCTCATAGGATTTGGACGATGTCACGTTTACCGAAACCAGAAGTGCATCTTGAAGAAATATGCCAAACAATCGTTTGACCGGATCATGGGCCCATTGATCGATGGCAATACTAGAGAGGTCATCTGGAAACATAAGGTGCTGGACCAGGATGGCATCTGTAGTCCAGGTCAGTATTGATGACATCTGTAGTCCAGGTCAGTATTGATAGTCTGTAGTCCAGGTCAGTATCGATGGCATATGTAGTCCTGATCAGTATTGATGGTTACTGTAGTCCAGGTCAGTATTGATAGTCTGTAGTCCAGGTCAGTATAGATAGAATATGTAGTCTGGGAAAGTATTGGTGGAATCTGTAGTCCAGGTCAGTATTGATGACATCTGTAGTCCAGGTCAGTATTGATAGTCTGTAGTCCAGGTAAGTATAGATAGAATATGTAGTCTGGGAAAGTATTGATGGAATCTGTAGTCCAGGTCAGTATCGATTGAATCTGTAGTCCAAGTCAGTATTGATGGAATATGTGTCTGGGGACAGTATTGATAGTTACTGTATTTTGGGTAAGTATTGATGGCTACTGTAGTCCAGGTCAGTATCGATGAAATCTGTAGTCCTGGTCAGTATTGATGGAATCTGTAGTCCCGGTCAGTATTGATGGAATCTGTAGTCCCGGTCAGTATTGATGGAATCTGTAGT
>JAIPMN010014465.1:0-30011 GCA_020650975.1 Apostichopus californicus | reverse complement strand
CTCAAAACCACGTGCCACAAGTCTGGCTTTAGCAATCTTCTTACCATCAACTGACTTCTCTGTTATCACCCATCTAGTTGAGATTGCTGGCTGTCCACAGTCCTCTATTCCTTTATAAACCTGAAATTTCGTCCAATTTGATAGCTCCTCATTTTTAGCCAATTTAACTTCTGCCTCTTCATGCCTGTGAACTGGTATGAAAACTACATTAGCCTCTTCCCTGGAGCTAGAAATGTCTGCCTCATTTGAACTGTCTTCTATTACCTTCCAGTCTTCCACATCATTTTCAAAATCAAGTTCTTGAATATCTGAACCATCTTTATTCTTCACATAAAACCAGTTACAGTATTTTCCAGTGGCCTTTCCTGATCTCCTTACAACCTCACATTCAATCCATGTGTCTTTACCTGTTGGTAAGTATGTGATATTCTGTTTCACCTTTGGCAGTGTTTGAACAGAGTGTATTCTGTTCCTCTGGTAAACTTGATGTTGATTTCTGGTAGCATCTCTTTCCTCATTATCATCTCCTGTAACAGTTCGAGGAATGTCAACATTATCATCTTCCTCCACTGTTGAATGAACAGGCATGTCTTCAACTTCACTCTTTGATTCATGTTGGGAACCATCATCATTCCCTCCATTAGGTAACTCATGCCTGAGATCACTTTCAGATGATTTGTTGAACTCTTCACCAACTCTTGTTAATCTGCAGGGATGCACCCTTACATATACACTACCATGGCGAACAAATACCACCTTACCATCTTGTCCCAAGACTTTACCTGGTCCTCTCCATTTGGTACTACCATCTCGCTTGTAAACACAATTATCAACAACAGCATGATTTCTCTCACAAAGGCCATTTTGCCAAGGACTGTATCCTGCAGTATTCCATATCTCGATATTTAGGTTTTCAGCCATGTCTCTGAATTCTTCATTGGCAAATTCTCCACCATTATCTGAGAGAAACTTTCTGGGTGCACCCATACCACTTCCAATCTATAGTTTCATCACCTTCTCAATAATCACCTTTGGGGTCTTGTGACGAATAACACCAGCAACACTAAAATGTGTTGCGACATCTATAATATGTAGAAAGTATATGCCACTCTTCCACTCTTTGAGATCTAATGCCACCACTTCATTAAACTCTTTGGCCAAAGGTAGACCAACTACAGGCCTTGGAGGTGTCTTCTTGTATTGCTTGCAGACTTCACACTTAGAGACAACATCATCAACTAAATATAAAGTTGTCTTGTCAGACACGTCAGCATCTTCCAACAGGTATTTTAGCTTCTGTGCAGTCGGGTGAGCAAACTGCTTGTGCAGCTTTTCAATTCTTTTTCTGTTTTCTTCTGTACTCCTCTCATCTACTGACAGTAAAGCTTCAACTGTATCACCAATGGGCATGGTAGTTTCAACTATGGGGATGCAGTAATGCCCAGATGAGGTACACTGTAGTTCAACTGTTTCTCCAAAGATTGTGGCGCAATCATTCTCCAAATCAAGTTTCACTTTAGCTTTCTTCATTGCTGGTTTACCAAGGAGGAGGGGAATATCACTGTCTACAACATCTGTGGTTATTTGGCATTTAACCCCTGCAATTTCACAGGGAATTGTGACTATTCCTATGGACTTCAAGCGCTTCCCACCACCAAATTTGAAAACCGTGTCACTCTTACTTCTCATCACTCTGGCTTGTTTCTCTTCATCAAGCATATCCAGATAACATGTCATCCAAGACTGACCAGCCACGGTAGAACTACATGCACTATCAAGGATGGCAGCACCCACAGCCTCATTCATTAGAACTTCTGTCTCTATTTGTTTATTACCTGTAAACAAAACAGCCTCTTCGTCCTTAACATCTGCCTTAAACACACTCTTCTGCATATTTTCATAAGAATCAGGACAATCTTTCAGCAGATGTCTGATTGACTCACAGCTACTGCACTTTAATGGATAACCATCAGGGCCAATAGGGTTTAGGTTTTTTGCAGTGCCCCTCATATTTCGCCTACCTCCTCTACTGCCTCGACCTCTTCCAGAAGTGTTTGGTCTCTCATAATTTGGAGCACCTGACTGTCTGTAACCATATCTTCCACGCCCTGTTCCTCTATCGCCCCCTCTTCCAGTGAAGAAAGCTGTCTCTTGTGTTGTGAGGAATGTTGGCTCTGTCTTGACAGCCACTCCTTCTTTGACCTCAGGTGGAGGCATTGATTGTTGCCCAAAGAATTTCTTCAAGGAGTTCTGCATTTGCTCAAACATCTTATCAGGTTCTTTATAGTCAACTGCAGTAAGCACCAATTGTCGGTCTTTGTGCTCTAATTGAGCACTCTCAAGAAGTTTGAACGCGAGGACTGGTTTGGGTAGCTCCATCTTGTATTTCTTTGTTTTATTGTATAACTTCTCAAATTCTGTCACAAATTCCTCCATTGTTGTCGCTGTCTGTCTTCTGTAACGGTCAAATGAGGTATAAGCCTCATATGCAGCTGATAGCTCATCCTTCTTAAAAACATTGTCCATGAATTTGATAAGAGTGGAAACACCAGTTTCCTTCTTCAAATCCTCCAGATCAACTTCGTTAAACACTTTATCTCTAATAGATTTAGCTCCTTCTTCCGGTAATGATAGAGCTACGGCTAAGCCATGGTTCTCTTTCTTAAGGTCGGTAACCTCTTGCCATGCTTCAACTTCTTCAATCCATCTTGAATATGGTTTTGCTTCACTAAAGACTGGTGGGGTCTTATAATTCGCCATTGTGTTTATTTCAGCAACCTCGCTCTGCTACCATGTTAAAGTAGATATTTGTAGGAAAAAAACTGTTCAGAGCTTCTATACACACGCTAATATGATTCACTCACTATTTGTATATACACTAGTATGTTCACTCACTAAACAATGTTCACCATAACGTTCACCATAACGTTCACTTGAAAGTTCACTTGAATGTTCACTTGAATGTTCACTTGATAGTTCACTTGAATGTTCACTTGATAGTTCACTTGATTAAATATATAGTCCAACACTAACTCTCAAAAACCCCACCAGTGATCCTGTAGAAAGAGGTAGAAAACAAAGTCAAAACTAACAGAAAATTCATGTAATGATCCCATGACATTTGTACTTCAGGAAACATTTCATTTCTCATATACACTCCCAAAGCAATGTTTTGTTAATATATGCTTGTGTTTCATTCACAATAGGCTCAAGTTCTAACAATTTCCATTACAGGCCTTCAAGGTAAAATTAAGTTTATCATAATCCTACTGTAGACTAGTGATCATATTGCTGCAATCAGTTTCACAGTTTTCTCTTCGTCCAATTTCTGTTTCTTTCATTTTAAGCTGAATCACAGGCTTGTCTCTGCATTTGTCGAAGCTGGTATTTCTGCTGTATCCGTTTCTGTGAGTATAGTTCATCATTTATAGATGTACAGCAACAGCATACCCCGAGCCACCGGCCGCTATTGAATATTTCTTTGGGAGCTAAATATTAGAAGCAAACATCATTTTAATCAAATTAAATATGTTACATCTAGTGGAAAAATTAAGCATGCACCACAAAGAGGTATTCCTTAAAATTTGACTGGCATTTTCTGGTATACTTCACCATCTCCTGATATAATATATACCGTACTCCAATGCATATATTATTCCCGTTGAGGAAGGCTTAGCATTGAAATGTGGAATACGAGCAGTCCTAGAATTGCACAATTTTAGCACATACAAAAAATATATATATAAATACAAACTAAGAACTTAGACAATCTACTGGTTAAATAAAATTCTGTCATTTTCCTGAATAACAACACAAATTATCAGTATTGTCAATTCTGTACTTGTAAGCTTTTGAGAGCAGCCGAATATGTTTCAATAACAAGAAGTAATACAGGGCTTACATCAATTTACCGAAATCATGCCAAAGGTTTTGAATGACGATTGTCAACCGACTTTATGTATTAATGTTGTGAATGTCCACTGGCAGGAAAATGCAAGTGCCTTTCGTTTTCTTTTGACAAACGCTTAAAGGTAGTCAGTATAGGCCCCAAATTATAGCAAGCTATAAAGGCTAGAAGTTTTCAAAAAGTACTTTTCTGGAGGTCTTTAGTCTCCAAATTGTTCTCAGAAATTTTTAAGGAACACACAAGATGACTGAATGTCCTAGTGAGGAAATTTTCCTCGAAGGATGTAATTAAAAACAGTCTCAGAATTTTGACCAAAGGTGACCATATTTGAATATTTAGCATATTTACATACCTTTAAATCCACTGGAGTTTAGCCAGTAAGCAGCAAAATTTTGTGTTCGAAATTGCATAAGTATCAACATGTTCTTTACTCAAGTGATTCACTTAGAAAAATGTTACGAGTAAATACACAATAGATACAAAACAAAATTGTAGCACATAAGATGAGAGTCTTGGAATGCATTAAATACATTTAGTGCATGCATGTACTGTAACAGTATGAACAATTTTTGTCCTTGAATATATATGGTCATTGCTTGATCATTTCTTCCAGCCTATTTGGAGACAATTATTAATATCAGCTGTGACATCGTCATCAATTGTCCATAATAAATAGTGTTTAGCTTTCACGTTATTTTACTGTTTGGCTGCCATTCAGTTTGCTTAAATAATTATAACATCAATCTTGTAATTCATTCAACTTATAGCCATGCAGTGGATGGCGGACTGAAGATAAATCAAAAGTGACATCTTCGGACTTGGAAACAATAACAGGATTATTAGAGAATGGTTTTCTTCCTGTTTTACACGGAGACTGTGTGCTTGACCAGACAAGAGGTTGCACCATACTAAGTGGTGATACTGTAATAGAGGTAACACTTACAGGCATTGAAGACTCGCCCCAAACAGCGTGCCGCCATCTTTAAAAAGTTAACTTTCTGTTGCTTGCAAGTGAAGTTTTTCTCTTGTCCCTACAAAATGCAGACAGTAATGAAACGTGATACCTTGTTATATTTAGCTGGACCTTTCTAGGTCAGATTACCGGCATTAGACGTCTCTTTTTGCGCATGTCTTCACACCCTTTAAGCAATATGAGAAGAAAAATATGACTCAGTAGATGAGAATAATTGTTTTGAACATGGTGTACGATTCATAATATCATACCCTGATCTATAAATTCTATGATTCTTATCTATAGGGATGCATAGTCCTTCCTACATAAGGTTTCTACACCTAGAAAAAGAAGAAAAATAATGTTCTCCTTGTAAAAGATGTCCTTGTAAACTAATTACTATAGAGTTTCCTAATGGTCAGATCGAGATTGAGATAGCTGACCACAACTAAACCACTTCAAATTATTATAACTTGTAAACACTAATGTTTTTGTAAATAAGAGCTCATGTTGCTACTATATTATCTTTGTTTGATTTCGCTTTGAAATATAATTTTCCTCTCCAGGTCCTTGCCTCTCATTTTAAACCCAAACGAGTCGTCTTTCTGACCGACGTAGACGGAATCTACACCCTCCCTCCGAGCCACGAAGATGCAACCCTCATTCCAGAAATTCATTTCAGTGAAGATGGTGAAATAATGACAGCTGTAACCATGGATACTAAATCACATGACGTAACAGGTGGTTTGAAGATAAAGCTCCAAACAGCCTGGAACATTTTAAACGAAAGCAAGGGAACAATACCAGTATTCGTCTGCAATATTTGCTCTAAAGCTGCAGAATATTCATGTTGCCATGGATATCTCTACGAGGAGGATGGAACAGTTTTACTCTTATATAGGAATCAAGACCATACATAAGTTATCACAAACATTCTTATAAAAAAAGGGTGTTAAAGGGTGTGAAGACTCGCGCAAAAAGAAACGTCAAATGCCGGTAATTTGACCTAGTTTTGAATGAGGTGTAACAGAAGTGTTAAACACCACCATCGATCCGAGAAAATGCACACACAGCTTGCTATACCGTCGGTAATTAGACACTAGTGTACAGTCAGTACATACAGCTGCGATCAATACCCACAGCACAGTATAGAAACAATACAGCGATGGACATCTCAGGTCCAGCTAAAGATAACAAGGTATCACGTTTCATTACTGTCTGCATTTTGTAGCGACACGAACAAAACGTCACTTGCAAGCAACAGAAAGTTAACTTTTCAGATGGCCGCACGCAGTTTGGGGCGAGTCTTCAATGCCTTTAAATAGTGCAGCTTAAAATTACCATGCAGCTTAAAATTACCATGCAGCTTAAAATTACCATGCTAGTGATTTCTATATAGAAGAGATCTACATTGGTCAACTTGTATTTTTGAAATATTATAATAAATATTTATAAAACATTTAGGAGTAAGATAAAAGATTTGTAAGTTGAGGTTCTATGATAGTGTATTTATGTGCTATATGTATGCAAATGTAACCCGATTTATACACAAGGCCAAATAAATCGAAAATGATTTAAATTATTTCAGACTGTGATGTTATCATTTTAGTGTATTTTTTCACAATTGTTATCAACAAAGGGTTGATTTGCCGGTTTCCAATCTAGTCTCCCTCTTTTCCATTGGTTGGGGTCGGTGGTGTAGATTTGCCCACGGAATGGGTATAACCATACATCCGGCTCCCCAGGACATGTCGTATATCTAACAAAGTTGTAATAAATGTAGTGGGAAAAGATGACGTTGGTTTGTTATCGATAGCTACCGTACTACAATAATTTACAATTATGAGCAAAGAAATGCACATTGTCTTTACTTGTTCTGATCTTAGGTATATGTTATACCATTATTATGGTGGTAACCTTTAATTTTTCCCCTACAAATATGTGGGAAAATTCCTCTCAACCTGGAGACCCCCCTTGTCAGCAGTGGCGGAGCTAGGGGTATTGGTCAGGAGGGGCGAGAATGGTCTGTAGGGGCGCTTTCGACACTATCTAAGCGGAGCGCCACCACTGGTTGGCGCGTAGTGTACAGAAAATTTTTGAGTAAAGATACTCCCTAGATCGCCGGAAATGACCCTTTCCGGGCCTGGCTAATTTGCAGATAAACGAAGAATAAATAGGTGTCATCGCCAAATTACAGCAACAAAATGTGACAAATGTCAATAGGTAGATGAAAGTGCACTAAAAAAGTCAATCTACAATAAGTAAAAAGAGCTGAAAAGGGCGCCAGCAGTCCATTTGAGTCCGTCAGGGGGGGGCATCCGCCCCCCCCCCTGACTATGGACGCTGAATTCCCACCTGACTCTCACTAAGATGAATTGGTAAAGTTGTCTCATAATAATCTGGCTGGTTATAGAAATTGATTTATGGTGGTGCGCCTGCATATCCAAATTTGAAGGTGATTCCCCGAGGACGAATCACAAGACAAACATTGCAGAATGAAAATAGAAATTTCGTGACTGCAAGCAACAGAAAGTCCTTTTTAATGAGTGAGCTATGCTGGCGGACAAATTACAGATATACTCCTCCCTGGAATAGAACGTTTACAGTGGAAAATGAAATTTTCTAACATCTTTCTTATGCTATGCAACGTTTACTTGATGAATGAGGGGATGGCCGCATCGCCAAACTTGTGCAACTCGTCTGGTAACTAACATTTGGCTTATTTACTTCCACATTGAAACGCAAGGCCTAACATGTTACTGCTACTACTGCCTACTTGTACTAGGCCTACAGTAGTACTAGATACAGTAGGAATAATGTTAGCCATTGTGAGTAGGTTAGTGTAGTACAGTCTATAGTATTACCGAGGTTTTTTATTGCAACTTCATTTTTCAAGGCAAAACTGGACAACCACTGGAATCTAAATGATTAGGAACTGTATAGTTTTTAGGCAATTGGAGTTGTACAGTGTATCATTAGTGTGCAGTGCCGTTTGTTTATTTTTGTTGTTTGTGAACTTTTGTACCTGTTTTGTGCTGAAGTTGGGAGGGCTTGAAAAGGACTTTCCTTTCCTGGAGCCTGTCAAGAAGTAGGAAGTTAATTTACAGGACAGTAACAGCTCTTCCCCTTTTACCCGGCCGTTCTTCGGTTCGTATTTCATTTACTTTATCATCAGTTCAATAAGGGTTGCAATGGTGCTTATTTACCTGATAGTCTGTTCAATCAGGTTGGCACTCGTATTTAGCGGATAGGCCTTGTTGATGAAACAAGCGATGTGTTATATATGTAACCAGTCATATTTTCAGTAAGCTATGCACTGGTGATTATTTATGCCCTGTGTAAAGCCTATTCGTCTCACATTTGGACAAAACAGACAAGTGCTGTATTTTGACAAAGAATAAAGATATGACTGTGGAGAAAGCTTAATTACTGAAAAAAAGAAGATTCGTGTGTAAATTACATTTAAGATTTTTCCCTGGACAGTAAATCATGAAAGCTGTCTGTGATGTGCACGGTCACTGTAGGTTCCCTATTGTAATATTGTTGACTTCTTCAAGCAGTATGATGCATTTGGAGTTGACTGCTTTGCTCTCTGTAGTCACGATTTCATAAAAAAGAAACTGTTTTGTAGAGATATTATTTCCCAGTGTTAAAGAGAGTTAATTTAAATATTATAAAGGAAAAAACGTCAGCGGAAGTACTTTGATGCCATCATTCAGGCAATCTGCTGTTTCCAGATCTACTCACAAAGTATCACTAAATTTGAAAAGAAGAAGTCAGCTTTTTTAATTGCTATTCAAGTACTATATGAGTACTATATGGTTTGACCTAGAAATGCAGAAATTTCCTGAATTTTAATTTATTTAAGCAATTGACTTCAGTCATTGGAATACCCTTTTAATGAACTCCCTTTTCCTTCATACCATCACTTCTGCTTTTTGAAACCCCCAATTAAAATTGTGAAATTTGTGATTTCATTTTCTTTCGTTTTCTGTGTCCGTCAGCTCCCTCAGGGTTTACGGTTCCTTCAAATCAGTTGTTCAACTGTTTCATAGAAGACAGCACTATATATACCTTAGAGGTTGAGCTTGAAAATGCCGTGGCTGTGTTGACCCAGTTCCACAGTTTACAAGATGAAGTATTGTTGAACGACTCATCGTCGAGAGAAAGCATCACGGGCCGCCATGAAGGCATATTGCGTTACACAGGGGAGAGCGAGTCTATTGCGAGTTGGACTGTCCAGTCGTACGTCAACCATACAGTCCACACCGTGATGATGATCACACTGTTTCAAGCAAATGGTAAAAATTTACCTACATTTACCTTAGAAGTTAAAAGACACATGCCTGTACTGTACTGTATGTTGTACCAGTGTGAATGCATATTGGTCTTAGTTAAATCACTAACCTCCGTATGTAGACTACAGGACAGGGCATGCACAGCTGCCACAGCCATGTGGTTATTGCCATCATAATTGTCAGAACTTATAAATGATTTAATATATTACACAGATGAGGACCTACCTGGAATTCAAAATACTTAAATTACAATTATATATATAAATATATATGTATATGAATCCATGCCCGTGTGTCAAGCATAAGTAAGGCATACATGAGAAAACCTTTCTTGATTGGCTGGCGTAGTTATCGTCGAGAAGCGCGCCTTTACCGAGTGTACAGTAACATACCATTGAGCTCGTTCAGTTCTCAAAACTGAAGCCTGTTTTGGTTGTCTTCTCGTCTATAACCAAAACTCAAAATTCGCTGATTGTTTCCACAAGATGGCTTATTCCTGTGGACAGGAAGTGGGTAGTGATAATAACGGGATTGTATTGAACCTGTCAAAAGTAAAAATAGATGATTCAGGCTGGTAAGCTTTACCTCTTTAACCCATTCGTTCCCCCCGTCAGATCCAATTCCCGGTGCCTGCAATCAGGTCTTCGTACCCGAAAATGAACCAAATCTACATTTGACCGAGACGTCCGATCTTGCCTTGATAAAATTTGCTGCGGCTAATGTCGGATCTCCGAAAGGCTCGCCGTGCTATGCAGGATCCCAGTCTCCAGCTATGGCACTCTTGTACGATCTCTACATTTATTACATGCCCACCAAAAGCTACTCGAAGACGGTCATGTTTGGTGCCGTCGAGAAAATGTCCACGCCTACGAATATCATGAAGCATGGACAGAAGGTAACTTTTAAGTTTATTTTGAGGTTGGAATTTAAATTTCATGTATTTGTTTCTTCACAATATCAATACAGAGGTTAACTAAGTGACAAAACATATCAACAACAGGGAAAATTGTGAAAGGAAGCACTCCAAAAAACCCAGAGGGCTTGTCTAGTAGAGCGCTCCCATATAAAGTAAATAGAGAGAACAATACAAGAAAACAGTAACACTTATATCCACCCACACACCAACCAAATACGTAAAACCCACCCACCCCCACCACCCACAATACATATATACACATATGCATACATACACAATTGAATATGAATACACACACGCATAAATAGTGAAGAGGAGTGATTGGGGGGGGGGTGGGTGGGGTGGTGGGAATGGAGGGAGAGGGGATAGCTTATCAAATTTATAAGATTCTGCTCATATAATTATAGACAGCATTTTTTCCTTCCCAAGAAATAGAAGCTTAACCTCAGATCTTCAACACAAAACGTAGTCTGGGAAACTCGAATGGGACACAAAAATTAGAAACGGGAGTCAATGTTTCCGAACCTTCCGTTACAATTAAGATGATTTTGTCTGCCTCTTTCTTTACCTCCATCCAGGTCTCATCATTCACAGCGTTAGAAAAGAAGGAAGTTTTCCTGGCCTTGTTTAAGAACCGAGGAATAGTTCACAATGTGTTGGTATTTGATCCGGCCAAGAACATGACATCCGCTGCTTACGTGCCTCTCGTCGACTATGCCTGCGATGAGAAGTCGCAAGGCAGTGTGGTGTGTACTTACACAGGTGAGAACGTATACATATATGGGAGCAATGCGTATTGCAGTCGATGGGGGTGAGAGAAAGAGAGAGAGGGGCATCTATTTTTACACCAGACTAGTGGTGAGTCTGTAAACCAGACTTGTGGTGAGTCTGTACACCAGACTTGTGGTGAGTCTGTACACCAGACTTGTGGTGAGTCTGTACACCAGACTTGTGGTGAGTCTGTTCACCAGTCTGTGGTGAGTCTGTACACCAGACTTGTGGTGAGTCTGTACTCCAGACGTGTGGTGAGTCTGTTATCCAGACTTGTGGTGAGTCTGTACACCAGACTTGTGGTGAGTCTGTTATCCAGACTTGTGGTGAGTCTATACACCAGACTGGTAGTGAGTCTGTACACCAGTCTATTGGTGAGTCTGTACACCAAACTAGTAGTGAGTCTGTACACCAGACTTGTGGTGAGTCAGTACACCAGACTTTTAGTGAGTCAGTACACCAGACTTGTGGTGAGTCTATACACCAGACTTGTGGTGATTCTGTACACTAGTCTTTTGGTGAGTCTGTACACCAGACTTGTGGTGAGTCTGTACACCAGACTTGTAGTGAGTCTGTACACCAGACTTGTGGTGCGTCTGTACACCAGACTTGTGGTGAGTCTGTACACCAGACTTGTGGTGATTCTGTACACCAGACTTGTGGTGAGTCCGTACACCCGACTTGTGGTGATTCTGTACACCAGACTTGTGGTGCGTCTGTACACCAGACTTGTGGTGTGTCTGTACACCAGACTTGTAGTGAGTCTGTACACCAGACTTGTGGTGAGTCTGTACACCAGACTTGTGGTGAGTCTATGCACCTACTGTTATTCTGCAGCAATAACTACCTTTTCTCTTATTCTGCATCGTTCATTTTGGTTACTCATACCTGAAACATTTCAAAAGTAGTTTAAGAATAATTGCTTTAGTTATATATTCATACTCAGAGCCTTGTACTCATTACTATTAAAGGAAGGTCTACTTGTACTTTGTACTACGAGTCTGTTATACACTGATGAGAAAATATAGGTGCAAAATAGAATCCACAGTTTTTTGGGAAAATATGGAAGTAAGTTAATTCACAGGGTTGACAAAATGAGAGAGATGATATTGTGTATTCACATATTACAATGTCATAATGGACTGATTTAAATGTTACTTCCTTCAAAGTTTGGAAACTTTGCTAAAAGAAATACAAACTTTATTATAATGTGATTGCAAGCTACTGATCAGGAGTGCCAAAGATTATTATTATTATTATTATTATTATTATTATTATTATTATTATTATTATTATTATTATTATTATTATTATTATTATTATTATTATTATTATTTACCAAATTTATATAGCGCTCTTTTCATGCTTAAGCATGTTCAAGAGCGCTTTACAATGACAACAAAATGACAAAACCCTTAAAATATGAATATGAAGAATAAAATTGACACAGCTTAAATATTAATATAAAAAACTATATACGAAGGATGGGATCTGATAGAAAACCTGTTTGGTATCGTCATCCTGGAGCCAATGTTTAGTTTGTATCATCATCATTATTATTAATTTATTATTGTTATTTATGTATTTTGTTTCCATAAACAGATATGGGTCCTACTTTAGTGTACACTTTTTGTGGTTTGCTGGGTGTTATTCTATGCTTCTTGGGCCATTGGACTTTTTTATACGGTAAGTTGAGAGTTGAGAAATTAGCTCTGGGCTCATCTGTATTTCTAACGTTCTTTCTCAGAATGGTACGTAGAGTAAGCAGACCAGTATCAATTTCTTTGCCGTTCTACTTCTTCACCTCCCCTCCTCCACCGGCATTATTTCCACTCCTCCTCCTCCTCCTCCTCCTCCTCCTCCTCCATCCTCCTCCTCACTACCATCCTGTCCTCACAAGTCACCCATGACCCATGAAATATAGCTAAGAGATTGAAGATATAATGTATGTATGTGTGTATATGGGTGCGTGTACATATATATGTACTCATGTAGGTATGAATTAATGTATGTGTGTGTATGTATGCCCTTGTTTTGTATTCTGATTGAGATCTTGAACAAAGGAATTCGACCTCAAACGTCCTCAAACATCATTTCAAAAGTATCTCCACGTCCTCAGACAAATTCTTTTGTTCAGGGGTATTGTTAAGGTTAGGGCACATGATTTGAACAATGGGGAAAACAATGGGGTTGTCGGTTTGAATGTAATACAAACATGTGTGTGTGTGTGTATGTTTGCCCTTGCTATG
The DNA here is from genome assembly GCA_020650975.1 of Apostichopus californicus. NCBI lineage: Eukaryota > Metazoa > Echinodermata > Holothuroidea > Aspidochirotida > Stichopodidae > Apostichopus > Apostichopus californicus. The sequence goes on along the minus strand of JAIPMN010014465.1, from coordinate 16,918 downwards.
TATTATGATTGAGGACTTGAACAAAGGAATTCCACGTCCTCAAACTTCATTTCAAAAGTATCCCCACGTCCTCAGAAGAATTCTTTTGTTCAGGGGTATTGTTAAGGTTAGGGTACATGGATTTGAACAATGGGGAAAACAATGGGGTCCTCGATTTGAATGTAAAACACACTTGGGTGGGTGTGTGTATGTTTGTGTTGGTGTATTTGTGTACATGTTTCATTTCGTTTTTTTGGGGGGGTTTATCACTTCACGTATAAAGACAACAGATTCAACATAGCATAAAACATGAACATGTATGTATGTGTGTATGCAAGTATGTATGTACAATTCATGCAAGTGTCCTTTCTTTTCATCCCTGCAGAAGGTATTCTAAGTGTTTCTCACAATTTCCCTTATCTCTTTTTTCTTGTTTCCTTCCCATCTCTTCAGAGGTCTTCATGTTTGGGTTCTTGCCGACTGTTCTTGCCTCTTTTGTGATTTTTACCGCACTCACGGACTTGTTCCCATACGGTAAGTATTGTTACTTCATACAAGTTGGGTGTTTGTCTCCTGTTCACCGGGAAGGGTTACTCTCTAGACCAGGGTTTCCCTAACTTTATCCCCCCACAAACCCCCTGTGGATTTCAGAGTTGTCCCCCAAATTTTCGAGACACGATATGAGTCATTATTATACTATAATACGCATAACAGTGCTTCTTAAAAGATCAAGTATCACATGCATGGTACGGTACTACTATGGCAACATACAGTACATATGGAAAGCGAAAAGAGTTTGTCGACTTAAATACTAAAATACAATACTAAATTATATGACATAGCTCAACAGAAGTACTCCAGTTTTGACTTTCAGAAACTTTTCACGAACCCCCTGGGATGGACTCACGCACACCCTGGGGTTTCATGCAACCCAGTTAGGGAACCCCTGCTCTAGACGATGCACCAATTCCAATGATGATGACTAGGCATACAGTTTCCTTTAAAAATTACAGTTAAATACTGCTCATCCCCAAGTCCATATCCAGTATGGGGGGGTGGGGGGGGGGGGGGGCGTTGGGGGGTGGGGCGGGGTAATACATCCCCTTCCTTTTCAACCCTTGCAGATTACGAAAAGGTTGGAAGTAGCTCTGTTAGAATCCTGACACTTGCAGTTCAAACTGCTTGGAATGTCATTTCCCTCAGATTATTGTGGCTTTACACAAAATCCAGATGAAGCAGTTTGCTGAAGGCTGTGTGCTGTTGCTTCTTTTGAGACTCAGTGTCGAGAAGGGAGTAAAGTGTCAAGAATTTCCTTCCTCATCCGTAGGGGTCTTTGCGGTATCTGTGACGCTCGGAAATCTGGGTGGTGCAGCACTCACAGGCCTCTGGTGGCGCTTTGGAAGGGTATTGCCGACAGTTCTGTGGATAAGCCTTGTTCTCGGATTCCAGCTTTCATCGGTGCTGTTTTTCACTCCTTTTGGTAAGATTTAAAGGCTTGAAAAGCAGGTTACGGCAGCTAGAAAAAAGCACCCAAATCTACACAGAGTTTAGCTGGTACAGTTCGACGAGAGTCAAAAATTGGTGTTACAGGTGCATGAGACTTTGCGGCAGCAATGTTTGTTAACAGAAAAACAGAATGGAGTAATCGGTCATTCAATATGCGAGGGGTCAGTTGTAAGACTTTTGTGGTCTTCATGACTATCAAAATGAGATCGCAAGAGTCAAGGTTATGTCAGGGAACGATCTGTCTGTATTGAGTGCAAAGCAAGCTTTACATAGAGATTAGTCCTGGGTACATTAGCACCATGTAGCTCAGTGTTAGCTCAGTGGTTAACGCCGAGTGTTAGCTCGGTGGTTAATGCCGGTGCCTTTCAATCATAAGGTCCCGAGTTCGAGTCACTCCAAGATTAATGTATGTCGTCCAGTTACAGAGTTGTTGACAATTGACAATCTATAATCATGGACGTTAAATATGAATTTAAGAGACTGACTTCGGTCAGCTTGCGGCTTTGATAAGCCAATGATGGCTTCTTTGCGAGTTCCTGCTTGCAGGAGGATCTAAAATACATATGTACATTGAAATTGGTCTACCTTCGTTAAACCCAAATTTTCTAGGGTGACGTACTTGGAAACTTCTCATTTTAATTATATTTTTCTCATTCGTAGGTTATATGAGTATATGGCAGAACAACGCAGCCTTCGGACTTGCCTTTGCCAGTAGTATCTTAGTGGTGCCTATATTTGGACTAATCTTTCAATTGTGGGTGAGTTGTTTTTATTTTTTTATCATCGCCGTTTTCCTCGGAATTGAAGAAAAAAAGGGAATATTAAAAAGAATCAACACTCGTGATTTTGTCATTTCGTGTATGAGAAACAAAAAAAGACGAATGAGATATGTTATTCTTGTGATAATGTCAACAAAAGGACAGGTCAAAACTTAGTCAGGAATAGAAGTGCCAAACAAAATTTTTCTTTTGACTTTGTTAAATATGCATGTGCACGGCAAGAGCATGATAAAATATAATCATTGGGTGTCTGTAAAGGAGCTTCTTTTGTTTTTATTTGGGGTAAACTGACCATGTTATAAACTAACTAGGCTATTTTATTTTTTGAATATTCAGGTAAGCTGTTTATGTTGTGCTGTGATCAGCTCTTACATGGCCATAACGGTGTCGTTATCTTTCATTTATTACTTATATTTCTTGAATATTCAGGTAAGCTGTTTAGGTTGTACTGTGATCAGCTCTTACATGGCGAAAGCCGTGTTGTTATCTTTCATGTATTATTTCTTTATTTCTTGAATATTCACGTACATCATTAAGCTTGTGCTGTGATTTGTTTGAACATGAATGATGGGCAAGAAATGGGCTGAAGTTAATTCCTGAATATTCAGGTAACATTTAATCACCTCATACAGGATGAGTCCCACTGCCTTAGTTTTCATATATCGGTTCTTTTATTTCTTGAATCTTCAAGTACTGTGTTAGCATTCCTTATTTCATATGTGATGATAAGCCAATGCAGCAGTTTCATCTTTTGGTTTGGTATTTTCTTCAACATTCAGATAAGCTATTTAGTTTGAGCTGTGGTTGGCTCTTACAAGATAATAAACATACCGTTAGCTTTATATCCATTATTTTTTTATTTCTTAAAAATTCAGGTGGGTTTGTTAAGTTGTTAGCATTATACACGCATACATGATGATAGATACTGCTTTACTTTTCATCTATTGGTTCTTTATCTCTTGAATATTCATATTCAGGTAAGCTATTTAGCTTGTGCTGTGATTGGCTCTTATATGATAATAGCCACTGCTTTACTTTTCATCTATTGGTTCTTTATCTCTTGAATATTCATATTCAGGTAAGCTATTTAGCTTGTGCTGTGATTGGCTCTTACATGATAATATTCACTGCTTTACTTTTCATCTATTGGTTCTTTATCTCTTGAATATTCATATTCAGGTAAGCTATTTAGCTTGTGCTGTGATTGGCTCTTACATGATAATATTCACTGCTTTACTTTTCATCTATTGGTTCTTTATCTCTTGAATATTCATATTCAGGTAAGCTATTTAGCTTGTGCTGTGATTGGCTCTTACATGATAATATTCACTGCTTTACTTTTCATCTATTGGTTCTTTATCTCTTGAATATTCATATTCAGGTAAGCGATATAGCTTGTGCTGTGATTGGCTCTTACATGATAATATTCACTGCTTTACTTTTCATCTATTGGTTCTTTATCTCTTGAATATTCATATTCAGGTAAGCTATTTAGCTTGTGCTGTGATTGGCTCTGACATGATAATAGCCACTGCTTTACTTTTCATCTATTGGTTCTTTATCTCTTGAATATTCATATTCAGGTAAGCTATATAGCTTGTGCTGTGATTGGCTCTTACATGATGATAGCCACTCTGAGTTTCTTCTTTGGAGGAATTTTGCATTACATCGTTCAGAATATTGTCCATCGGGCTTCAACTGAAAACTTTGGTCAAGCGGTCTTCATTCTACCCAAAAGTCCAGTTGGTAAGAACGTTTTTGTCAGTCAGCAAATCTTCGCATGTACTGTTGGCAGAAATTGATTGCATTAAAAAAAAATTCTGTAAAACTTCTTAGATTAATTAATGTATCTGGCAACAATATAGTGAGAATAATTACCACGGCAACTTAGCTGAAATAGACTTGTTATGCTGTGAGAGATTACATTTTTCAGAATACTTATTTATTATGTCAATGAGGCCATGAATTCAGTTTACATTCATAGGTAAGCAATCATTCCAAAAGCATCACAATTTTAGGAAATTTAATCCACTTGTAATATATGAAAGGGAAAACTAAATTATGCTTAAATTTTCGAGATAGCTGAGGTGTTTGTCTGTGAAGACTTGGCTTCCTACACCCTTATAATAAGTAGAATTATAAGAACAGGATATCAGATCAGTTCTCTATCGTGACACGCTAAATGGAACACTGATAGTATTTCATAATCATATTTTATTTGTCCGCTTCAGCAAGTCGGGAAAATTTCCTAATGATAATACCTCTCTAAACTGTACTCCAATATCATGCTTTCAAAGCACTGGTATTGTCAGTACTAACAGTTCCTTACCTTGATCTGATAGAAACAATGATATTCGTACTGCTCGTACTGAAAATACAGGTGCTCTGAAGCGGCACATTACACAACAGTATAGAAAAAATTGTCCCAACTGGGTATCTGCTTTAAAACTTTTTACCTCTGATCACATATTCTCGCACAAATTTGTCTCAATTCGTATAAACCTTTCTGGTTCTTTGCTACTATAGAAAAAACTTTGCTAATATAGAAAAAATTGTCCCAACTGGGTATCCGCTTTAAAAATTTTACCATTGATCACATTTTCTTGCACAAATTTGTCTCAACTGGTATAAACCTTACTGGTCCTTTGCTAATATAGAAAAAATTGTCCCAACTGGGTATCCGCTTTAAAAATTTTACCTCTGATCACATATTCTCGCACAAATTTGTCTCAATTTGTATAAACCTTACTGGTCCTTTGCTAATATAGAAAAAATTGTCCCAACTGGGTATCCGCTTTAAAAATTTTACCTCTGATCTCATATTCTTGCACAAATTTGTCTCAATTCGTATAAAACCTAACTGGTCCTTTACTCTCGACACAGACTACACTCTGATAACGCTGTGGTTCTTTCTCGTGGTCGGTGGCGTGGCCACTCAGAAATACCTCACCAGGCGGGAGAGCGACTTTCCGACGTGTCCCTACAGATCTTTCAAGGAGCGAAGGAGGTTACTTCGAATGAGGAGCAGGGAGGTCCCGGAAACGGTCCTCACCAGCGGCACCGTCAACTCATCGGACAACGAGCGTACTCCGTTAGTGGGAGACTTGTGAGGTCATTCGAAGGTCAGAAAGAAATAGACAAATTCTCTTGTTTCATAGATATATATTTTGGAATTACATTTGGTTTGAAAATGAAAAGTTTCAATAGATACGATGTAGTCATATTTTTATAGCTTGAGAAAATTTTGCTCAAAAAAAAAAAAAAAGCATTAGCCTTATGTCGTCATGAGGCTATTCAATATGCGCAACATTTGAATTCCAAAGTTCTTAAGTTGTATCAGATATTTAGACTGTGTTTGAGCAGTATTTTTAAGTTCATGTGGATTTTTGCCATCCTTTTAATGTTATAATTGAAACATTCAAACCTTTCGTCTCTTCTTGGTGGTTGTACCTCGAAAAAAGGAAAATCAGAGGTTAAAAATTATTTTTGACAAGTTTGTAAGACGAGGCACACACCTCTTAGCAACTTCGGGAAAATATACATTCAATTCCTTCATAAATATCATTTTCAGGTTAACTTTCAGGTTAACCTTGCGAGGTCAATCGGTCAGCAAGAAATACAAAGAATTCTCTTGTTTTATAAAAAACAAAAAATTCTTTATAGACTCCTCTCTACTTTCTTGCCTCTTTTCATTTAATTGTCATCTTCAATGTAAACCGTAAGTCATGTTTTGGTATTGGGAAAAGTCTTGAATTTTATTTGCTTAAAAGCGTGGGAAGATGGAACCATGAGGAAGGGTGTATCTGTAAAAATAGGTTACATTCAAGCAACCATTCCTTGACTCAGGAACAAGATACAGAGATGGGCTTTTCAACTAACAGTATGACCTTGTTTTATCTACTGTATATAAAGTGCCACATTTTATGCCACTGGTATATCCCTTTTAAATAAGAAGCATATTGGATATAAAAATTATTATCAGTACTGACGTTTTATTGTTTTTGTTGAAATTATGTTAATATTTTGATTGAAATTATTATTTCATTTGATAGCATTTTAAATTTTTTACATGTTCCACTTTATGTGTATTTTCTGTGCCTTCTATTGCCAAATTTACTTTTGAAAGTTAACTTTCTAATACAGAAGCAATCTTTGCATTGGAAATGAAATTTCAGTTTCATTTCTGAATATTCTGTTCCATTTTACTTGTATTTTAATAACAGCTCTTTGTGTTGGTTTTTATGGTTATTTTTATTAATGCTAATTGGTCTAAAATCTCTCACTATTATGTTGGTCATTAGGTTTAACTAATCATGACTCATTTCTTAAAGTGAAGTAAAAATCACATTTTTTTGAAAATTTTCATATTTTTTTTTACATACATGTGTACTATTATGAAAAAGTGACAGTGGAACAAAATGTTGAAGACTAAATCAAATTCACTTGATGGTTTACTTGCAAGTTGCCAGAATCAGGGCTAATGGAATTGCTATTATCTACAACACTTCTTTCTGATGTTGATGTTACAAAATATGGTAACAGACAGTTTTTTCATTTATCTATTTTGTTCTTCAAAACTTTACAATATTAAAACCCACCTTGAGAGATGCCTTATAGACACTCCTGTAGTTTTTATTTAAGTTATAAATGTGATTCAGACAGTCGCAGGAGTAGATATTTACAATCCAAAATGTTGCTTTCGGGGCAGGGGTGATGGAAGGGTGGGGGGTTCTCTTACCCGACATGATCATTGCGAGATGTCAGATTAAATGAAAACTGAAATAAATAAATTACGAATTGTTTAGATTTTAATGGGAATGCGAGGCGAGAAGCATTGAAGGAGGTGGTGAGGGGGGAGGGGGGAGGAAGAAGGAAGACAGGATCAATGATCTATGAGTACCATGAAAGAATTGTGAATGTGAAGATGCTGGGGGTAGGGGGGGGGGGTTATGAACCACTGTGGGTTAAAATTCCTTTTAGGGATTTGCTCCAAGGAGTGGGCTGAATACTCACCCCATCCCCTCACCTCCCCCTCACCAGATTTCGATTCCTTGCCTGAGGCAGAAGGAGTCTATGCAATGATGATGGCATATGTGTGTATGTATGTGACACTTGCTTATAAAACAACGTAACTCAAAAGGTCATGGTGGATGAACTTCATGCTTGGTGGTCCTATCTTATTGAGTACAAAAGCCATACTCTATATATATTCAACGTTGTTGTGTTGACAGATTGCAGAAGCAGGAAGTGTTGTTATTGTCCTGAACAGGTCAGACCATGTACAGATAATTGCAGATATTTGAGGAATGGAAGAAATGCTACATAAGAAACATTGTATTATAATTAAACTATTATATTGGGTTGCCAAGGGAAAACAGTTGCATAGTTTTAAGATGTGAAAATTTTAAACTGCCTGCATTAAAGTTAGAAGAGACATAATGCTTTAACTACAGCAATCGTTTTATTAACACTTTAAACGTATTATTTGCTTTCATCACCAAAATGTTTAAATTGTTTAAATAACACTTTTAACGTATTATTTGCTTTCATCATTGAAATGTTTAAATTAACACTCAATGTCTGGAAGGAACTTGGAGAAGAAGCAGAACCAAGAATAATCCACAATTGTCTTTTGTTTTTCAAGTTTTCAATTCCATTTTATTGACAGACTCTTACTGACATTATATGCTATTAAATCTTTGTCGCAGAAATACAGAGAAACTTTTATATTTAACATGCAGAAGCATTTTGTTCGGTGTTATGGTTTTCTATTCTTTCTTAATAACCAGGAGCTTGACCCCAATTTAAGTATTAACTCTGATTCCATTCCTTATACCACACTGCCCTCGTGGAGCGTGATCTATTACCAGAGCAAGATAGGATGAGATAGGCACTGATACAACATTACGACCAATTGTAGTAGGAGGTTACAAAAAGGTTAGACAGATGAAAGTTGAATGTTTCACAACTGCTATAACGTTTGATAGAGATGTCATGATGAATATCTTCGCTGGTCAACAGCACTCTTTCACATGTGACCGTAATGATTGCATTTCTTTGATCTCAAACAAACCCATGAAGGGGTGACGTGAAGGGTGATGCGGCTCCCATGAGCTAGTTTGCAAATATTTTGTATTTGCAGAGGACGTAAGCTTAAAATACTTCCTTAATATCATTGGAGTAGAGTTCATAGATATTGGAAGAGCTGTGACATCATCCAGGCTAATATTAATTAGTTCATACATTAATTAGTTACAAGTTATTTGCCGACCTGAAGAAACAAAGACATACACGAGTGCTAGCAGGTTTATACCGTGTTGTGCAACAGTTTGACTTCTTACACTTAAACTAACTTGTGTTTCAGCTTAACAACAATACAGAGCTTCAGCTTACTGTAGTTTTATAAAAAAAATCAGTACAGAAACTTTCATCATGCTAAATGCAATGATGTTTTGTAATTGTTCGTATGTGTAAAATATCGGTGACCAAGTCTACAAAATGTTAGTCCAAATAAGCTATGAAGGGTACAACTTTATCTCATTTTAAAGCAGAAAAGTGGTCATAATCAAGTTCACATGATTGAAATGGAAGCACAAACTAAGACATGCAGTAAATATGCATCGGCTTAAACGCTGTAGTTTGTGTCGGGTTATAAGCAGAGGCAGACTGACGGTGAGCTGGGCCCTGGTCGGAAAGAGTCATTGCAGCTTCCTCTACTGGCAGAAGAAATGTGAGGGGGCATTCAACCTCCCCTTCTACCTATATCCTAAGAGCATCTTTCAGCACTTATCTTATCTTGTACATGGATAAGGCCCACGATATTAGAATGAAAGTTGTACACTGGCATCTTGAACTTTGGATCTGATTAGGTTTCAGAAGCTAGGAACCCCCCCCCCCCGCCCCCCTCCCCCTCCATATTGCTCTTGAGCACTGCCCCATTGCCTGAATGAACACTACACCCCTGGTTGTATCTCTGTGTTACCCTAAAGAAACAAAACGTATAATAGTCGCACATAATTGCATACATCTTTCATGCGGCTGTACTGGTCTTGTTGATTTCTGATTTACCATTTGTTGTTTACCATTTAATCTAATACAAAACATTTTGTGTCCCATAAATAATATTTTACTTTTCTGTTGGTTTTGCTTGCACAACATATAATGCTACCTTTCATGGATCCTGGTCAAAATTTGTGTGGACTAAAAGGAACAGAAAAATATGTTGTTTTTTTCTGGCAAATTATCTTCTTACTATTTTTCAGAACTTCATATTAACATGCACACACTTTCAGGACTTTCATCATTTTCACAAGAAAGACAAAAAACCGCCCTTTTTTTCAAAAAGCCAGGTTTTGGTCTAGCAACCAGGTCATCAACTTTTTAGGAAAACTGAACCATTTCATATATTAACTACATCCTTGTCTGCGGTGTGTAGTTTCTTCACATATAGGATATCCCTTTGCCGAGAAAGTCATCGTTTTGGGAGAACTTCTCTCAAATTGTTACATTTCAGGATTATAAGAAACTAACTCCGACGCCAAACTGTACACCCGAGACAATGCTGTCGAGAAAAGAAAAAAAAGGAGGGTAGAAATATGAAAAAGCTTTTGACCTTAGGGAATGGAGAGTTAACAATAGAAGAATGGATGAAAGATTACGGGCAAAAGTTTATATCACTCCTTGACAATCTCTGACGAAAGATAGATCTCCATTATGGAAAGTAGACTACTGACATAGATATTTCAAGAGAGCGAAATAAAAAAGTTAGGGATTCAAGACTGGAAAAACTACTGAATTACTGTAGTCACATTGTATACTAGATTGAGCTTTTTATCTCCACAAAGGTACCCTTCAAAATCATTTTTCTCCCACGAAAGGGGCCCGGGTGGGGGGGGGGTGGGGAACGTAAAAAGAAAAAACGCCTTCCCTGAGCCAAGACAACTTCCTCCTCCTTCATTTAGATAGAATAAGGTAACACTTGCTATGTGGAACAAATCTGACTGCAAGATGACAGCTAAAAACAGATTTACAGAAGTATACAGAAGAATGCTATTAAATGAGGACGTACCTGTCTGTAGGTTGTGCTGCCTTCGGTATGCAGTAATTCAATTCGAACCGCGCCACTCTTCCTATCCTCAGTAACATACCGGCACCGTAACTCCATCTAACGTTTTCTTGGAGTTTTCTCAGTTGATCCGTAAAATTGGGATTATCTACAAAATAAAAAAAGAATATTGCGACAAAAAAGCCTTTCCGCAAAAAATTTATCACTCTGGAAATGAAAGAGTTGTTTTTTTTTTTTTTTTTTATAAAATGAAGTAATCACAGCAAAAAGGAAAGAAGTTTGCTTATAAAAAGTTTGCAGTTTTGCAAGTTTTGCAAAAAGTTTGCAAAAGTTGGGCAAGGTGCATTGCCCAACCCCAATCAAGAAACTGAAATATTTTATATGCACAAAATCACAAATGATGAGAAAATAAAAAATATGGTAAAAAATTATGAAAAAAATGAAAAATGAAAAAATATGATATTTTATAGAAATTTTTCAAGCAAAAGTAATTGGACAACTTTTGTTCCTATCAAAACATTTCATCATACCAGAAAATGTTAATACTTCCCAGTTGTCCAGTTGGAGAAAGAGACCTTTAATACAAGACATGTGTCACACATACCACGACACACATACCTTTCAATGTCTGCCTGAGTAACGGCTGACAATAACCTGAACAGAAGTTTTGTGAGAAAATTAATATAGTTTTTACTACTTAATACTTACCTAAGTTAACATTGCATAGATTTCCAGCATTGGCAAAGGCGTGCATTCTGATGAGGTCACCCCATCGACCTTTCCCGGGGTTAAAGGGCAAAGGTGAATACAAATGAACACCGGCAGCCCAATAGGATTCAGCACCTAGAAAATTACCTGAAAAAAAAAACCATGATACTAATATTATATAAAAGAAATTAAAGGCATTGAAGACTCGCCCCAAACCGTGTGCCGCCCTCTGAAAAAGTTAACTTTCTGTTGCTTGCAAATTACGTTTTCTTCTTGTCGCTACAAAATGCAGACAGTAATGAAACGTGATACCTTGGTATCTTTTATCTAGACCTGAGATGTCCATCGCTGCTATGTACACTGTGTTGTGGGTATTGACCGTAGCTGTATGTATTGACTGTACACTAGTGTCTAATTACCGACGGTAGCAAGCTGTGTGTGTATTTTCTAGGATCGATGGTGGTGTCTAACACTTCTGTTACACCTCATTCGAAACTAGGTCAGATTACCGGCATGAGACGTTTCTTTGTGCGCGAGTCTTCACAACCTTTAAAGAATTAAACCAGTCAAAGCTTGGCAAGAAGGTCAAGTTAGGTTTAATTAGAAAATGAAGGTTATATATATATATGTATTCTGGGAGGTAGAATATGCATGTCCTAGAAGGGCTACCCTACACCTAGCACAGTCCTATCGTCCAATGTTACTACCATATACTACCATTTGTTTGTGGTCCAATGCCCCTATACCTAACACTGTCCTATGGTCCAATGACACTACCATATCATATTACTTCCTATTACTGTGCTGTGGTCCAATGACCCTACCTTCTATACCTTCCACATTCCCATGGTCCAATGAGCCTACCCTATCCGTACCACTGTCATATGTTCAAATGCCCCTACAGTCTACTTACCACATTCCCATTGATCCAATTCACCTTCCAAATACACACCACTTTCCAGTGTTCCATCAGCCCTACCCTATACCTACCACTGTATTCTGGTCAATAACACCCTACCTCATAGTAACCACCATCCTGTGTTCTGATGCCCCGACCTATATACATCACTTTCCTGTAGTCCAAGTCCCCTGCCCTGTACCAACCATTTTCCAGTGTTCCAATCACCATACCCTATACCTACCACTATACTCTGGTCTATCACCCTATACTAACCACTGCACTGTGGTCCAATGCCCCAACCTTATATACATCACTTTCCTGTGGTCCAAGTCCCCTGTCCTGTACCAACCACTTTCCAGTGTTCCATCAGCCCTACCCTATACCTACCACTGTCCTGTGGTCTATCACCCCTATACTAACCACTGCACTGTGGTCTGATGCCCCAACCCAATATACATCACTTTCCCTGTAGTCCAAGTCCCCTGCCCTGTACCAACCACTTTCCAGTGGTCCATCCACCCTACCCTATACCACTGTTCTGTGGTCCATCACCCCCTACCCTATACTCACCACTGTCCTGTGGTCCAATGCCTCTGAAGTTGAAACCTCTCACATCTGTCGGTCCACCCAAGAAGAACCTGTCGTTGATTCTTGCCTGGTTGCCGTCCATAGCCTTCATCAGACCCCCTTGCAGAGAACATGAAAACACCTACGAAAACCAACATGAATATTCATGAATGGTTTATGAGGACTTTGAAAACACCTCATCAAAGACGATTCTGACTACTATTAAATATTTCAAAACAACTCGACTGTCACTTTATGAATAGCTACTGTAATCCTGGGTTTTGTCTTGGCAAAATACTCTGATCGCTTTCTGACGTTATTTTGAGCTGTTAGTGTTAAAAAGTGCCTTGTGTCTTTCGGGATATGTCGCATGATGTGTTTCCCCAACAGAAGATAGTTGGACAAGAAAAGCTGGCAGGATCTTGCTCAGTCATAATCTGCAGCAAACACACACAGACACACACACACGATACTCCCCCTCACCATGACTTCCCGCATTACAGGAAGTGGAGTTGAGTCGGGTTGAGTTCAGTAGTTTAATCTCGACTTTGAAAGCCTGGTTGGTAAAGTAAACACTGCTGCTAAAAATGAATTCATAAGACTAGCTAAGAATATATATAGTTCTAAAGATCACCCACTTCACTGTTGATCTCTCTGTGCAATAGAACCAACAAGTACAATCTACGTAATCCTACTATCTTGCCAACTTTTAGAATTATGCTTTTTAAGAACTCATTTATCTACAGAGCAGCCATTTATATTCAAAATGGGTTCTTAGAATCTTTGTTATAATCCTTTTAATCTTCCATCTTATTTCTTATTTGTTCATGCTTTCATGATTGTACATTTTTCGTCTTTTATGTATCATTATTATGTGTCCTATTTATAAATTTTGTAATTTATACTAGAATAAAGAAATTGGAATTGGAGAGTGTGGGGTCATCTTTAGGAATCATTTCTGGATACGACCATCGATATTCACAAAAACTTGACCATCTCAAAGATGGCTTGATTTATACTCACTATGTCCCAGAATAGATACTGATTTAACTGCAACTCTCCTTCTCCTTTCACAAATTTGACATCCCCGCCGGTGTAACCTGCAAACTCTTGGCTGAGCTTGACCAGGTAACCCCTCGATGGGCAAATGGGCTCGTCTCTTGTATCCCGAGCGAAAATATGCTGTAGAGGGGACAAGTTATGAAAACAATGAAAGAAATGGAATCCTTCACTTCAGGTTTGATCTATTGTAAAGGAAACAAGTAAATTAGGCGGTTGAATTCCATTGCTAAAATTTTCAATGCATATCCTAGGGGTACTTCTCACTAGATTCTATTAGTTTGTCTCAGCTGAGGTGAAACTTGAAGGTTTTCCATGACTAGGGGGGCAAAGTGACCCCAGATTCACAGGCTCTACATTGGGGTTTGGCTTAAACCACTCAAAAGGTCATAACCTCCTTACTTTATCAAATCCTGAATCCGCACCCGGTTTAGTTGTGTCGAGAACAATGTTTAACCTACAGATGCTACGGAATGTGCCACTTCGTCCCAAAGTTTACGTTCAGCGAGTTAAGCCAAGCCAGCTTTAGCTTACCTTTAGCGACGACTTCAGCGAATGTCCGCACTGCTCTCTCACGGGAAACGATGATGCCCTGGTCAAACAGGATAGCTCCCTCCAGACTCCTTCCCATCTCAGGGATTGCAGTCCGAGGGGACCGGGAAACTGTGGCAAGGGTAGGAAGGAAGAAGAATTGTTGAAAGAAAAATGGTGAGAGAAAAGAATCCCTTATTGTTTTTGAATCTGCACATTGCTCTCAGCTCAAGCACAGTCACCTCACCCCATCCCCAGCCACCTGCCCTCCCCCTCCTTCTTGCATCATCCCTGTAATATGATACATTTTACTCTCTACAATGTACCATCAAATTCTATGTCATACAATGTCATCCTAGTGAAGGTTATACAGTATCTCTTGTTATATTACTTACAGTGTAGTCCACGTAAGCACCGCGGCCGATTTCACGGAAGGAGCTGAGGAGGTACTCGCCAGACGATTTGAAACCTTGTACCGTTAATCTGAAAAGCCGTTATTGAAAGCAGAGTGTTAAAATTACGATCACCGATATTTTTTTTTAATCGTTTACGGATGCATAGACTACGTGACAAGCAGGAATAATTTGCTGAAATATTGTCAAGAGCTGGATTGCCCGGAACTTGTATTTTCATCGCTTCACAATTCAGATGGAAAAAAAAGTCCCTGAAAATAAAATTGAAAAGGTGAAAACAAGCATACGAGGGCAAGAAAGGCGGGGTCAGAGGGTTCTGGTTGACATGGTAACATTCTTTCATAAATGGAGTTCGAGCAATATGTTTAAAATGAAATGTCCCATTTTTTGCTCTTCTGCTTGGATTAACTGGCGTAACACATACGAACAATATTACGCCTCGTGTCCAGGGGAAATTTGTCACAGTTTGGAATATTATGATGTTGGTGTTGTATGTATACTAGGCCTGATGAGATGGGGGGGGGGTAAGGAGGGGCTTACAGCCCTCGGGCCCGGGTCAACTGGGAGGCACAGGAAAATATGGAGGGGGAAACGAGTCAAATATGGCATAGAGTAGAAATTCTCATTTTTATATTTGGGCATGATCTGGACTCTCCATACCTTTGATGTAAATGATTCTATTATCTTCTGGATGGAGAGCACTCATTTCACCCAAGAGAAGCAATTTTTAATTTATTTTCCTTAAATACTGCATACCTCCACCTCCTCTACCCTATTAAAACCAAAATTTCATTACTATGTATTGTTTTATGGAGAGAAAATAGAGATTACAACTCACCTTTTGGATAGTTCGTTGAATACAGGTTTGGAGAAGGTAAGGTTGTACCCTGTGCTTTGTCTTGAACCCCTAGAGTACTCAAGTGACAGCCTTTCAGCCCTGCCAAAAACATTGCCTACTTTTCCTCCAAGCACCTGAAAAATGATGATTGGAAAAACGAAACGATTAAAGCGACATATATTTACTCCCGTAGTCCCGTAGCATTATACCAAATGGTACTCAGAATAAGATGTTCAATTGTTCAAACTAAGATAACCTCTTTTGTTTTGTTTTTTACTTTACCAATTCAAGGTTAACAATTAATGAAAATGTTTTGATTTTCAACATCGGAACACTCAATTACAAAAGAATAGAAAAGGATTAATTTAAATTTTAAAAAAAATTAAAGGTGCTTTTATTTATTAAAATTCATGACAAATTGATATTGACAAGCTGAAAAGGTTTCAAAATCTAAGCTTCGCATATCTTTTCACAACTTGTCCGTTTGAGATATCGGAAATCACAATCTGAGTGGCACATTCAAATTTATTATGCAAAACTGCAAAAGTCGTTATTAAAATCAATTTCCTATCTGATGACAAGCAAAATCAATCTACGAGTATTTTATATCTTGAATACATTGAACATTAGACACAGCCTGTCATGAATATGCAGGTATTTTGCGACCTATATTTTTTCAAATTACTATGCTGTAGTTCAAATCTACCATCTTCTAACCCCCACCCCCTCTCACCCTACCTTCCTAGCCCCTACCTCCACCTTAGGGAGAAATAAACAGTGAACAGACAACAAAATACTGTTACAGTTTATAGGATCTTCCAACATCTGTTGCCTGTACACTCTATGACTGCTTTATCTACCACTGAGTTTTTGTTCTAACTACATAGTCAACGTTGTCTCAGTCTTTGACAACCTGAGGGAACACCTGCTGACTAGGAGCGACAGTCAAAGAACAGTCCAGCAGGTGATCTAGCAGATGGAGAGGCAGGTGGGGAGGGTGGGAGGCATGAAGCTGCTCTTTACCAACCAAAGAATGTCGGAATGTGAGTACAATTTTTTCATTATTGAAAGGAGTTAGGTTTATGGGATTGTGCTACAAGTAAGTCTGTGGGACCATGCTACAAGTCTGTGCAACTATGCTACAAGTACGTTTGTGGGACCATGCTAAAAGTAAGTCTGTTGGACAGAGCTACAAGTAAGTCTGTGGGACCATGCTACAAGTAAGTCTGTGGGACCTTGCTACAAGTATGTCTGTGGGACCGTGCTACTTTGTCATCCTATATAACTCAATGTTGCCTTTCTAGCCGCCTGTAGTTACAAACCATCAATGCCTTTGCTTTTTCCTAAAAGATCATGTTGTGTCATGGGTTCCAGGATATTTACCAAGCTTCCTTCATTATTGCCAATGGCGGTGTGAGCACTGGCCGAGTAACGCTTTCCTTCCTTCACCTTAAAGATGACGTCCAGACCATCTTTGCCAACCCCAGGACCTGTTAAGTTAAAGGAGATGGCACCACATTAAGAGCTTTTTCCCAAGCAGAGGAAGTCGTTGTTTATCAAGTAACGGTCAAT
>JAIPMN010014460.1:0-16157 GCA_020650975.1 Apostichopus californicus | reverse complement strand
TAATCATTATTTTGTAATCCAAGTCTTTTACCAGAGAAGTAAAGTATAAAATGACTGCCGATGCCGCGCGAAAGAGCAACGTTTTTATTGTTAGCTAATTCTATACTTTGATTAATCTGCATTAATTCGTTGCCCATTTAAATTGAACGTGTAGTTTACATTTGAACATGTTGTGAATAAACTAAAGCCACTCACCTATACAGTGGTTACCATTTCCGCTATATCCATCACTGCAGTTACAATCAAAAGAACCGTTTTTGTTGATACACGTTGCCAACTTGTCACAGTTATGTAGATTTTCTCTGCACTCGTCGATGTCAATACAACCATCAACATTCCTATATCCACGGTTGCAGCTACACCGATAAGACCCGTTGGTGTTAGTACACTTACTAGTGTCGTTAGGTCCACACGGGTAATTCCCTTTTGGATCACACTCATCGATATCTGCCAATTGAGCGAAGAAACTCATTGTTATTTTGAACTATATTTTTTACCGGGCTCGTAAAACTTTGGTTAACGCAACCATTTTAAGTGAATGACGCGAGCATAGGTTAACACCATACACATCATGTAGGAAGCTATATGTACTGAGAAATACTTAGTGCTTGAGACAAAGAAACAAGAGATGCATATTAAGGTGGAATAATTTACTATTTATAAGAAAAATATTGCTGTAGATGGTTCAATTCTAGAATAGCACGCTCAGAAGAAATTGCCTCAAAGTTCACTAAACTGAAATGGCCCAAATGGTAGACTTATTCTCACCATGATTGCATGAAAGCAACGAAAATGAAACCGCTCATATTATAAATGTTTTACAATGCAGTTTTATTTTTCTTGAAACAAGTTATATTAGTCATCTGTTTTCAACGTGTATGCAAATTATACTTACGGTTGTAATGTTACTTCTAACACAAAATGAAAAGTTGTGTAAGATGACTTTACTCTCAATTCTTTCTTTAAATTCTTTCTTTTTTAAGTTGTAAAAGGTAAAAAAAAAGGAAACATTTCTACCATTCCAAGTATTATCATGTCTTTATATCTTTTTAATGTTTTGAATAATGACCCTGTAAACAAACGAGGTACATTTATTAAGTAACTGGACTATTTTATCTTAACTTGAACCCACAGGCTATTAAGCCAGTTGTTCAGATTCAACACAGAATTTAATGAAAACAATGTATACGACTATTATGGCTTCAAATGGCAAATTTACAATGCACTACTAATTTGTCAAATTGTTGGATGTTGTTGTTGTTGTTGAATTGTTGAATGTCAATCAATGCTGATCTTTAAAACACTACATATTAATATAGTTACCAACACTGTTTAGGAGCAGACGTTATCATAAATTTAGCCCCAAAAGAGCATTCCATGGAATGTAACATATTTTAACGGTGATTACTAGAAAACAGGAGTACGACACGGTTATCTAAAACATTCAATGAGGAAACAACGTTTTCTCTTTCCGTGGATCAAACGTCGGGTTCAACTCATTCTTTAAAAATATCACTGTGACAATGGAAGAGGATCCAGATTGTCTCTACGACCCAGTGTAAAAGGGACAACTAGAAATCAAATTTAAGTATTTTGAGTATCTAAGATACATATTTACAGTACCTTCACAGACAGTTCCATCACCAGCAAATCCGTCCTTACAATTGCAGTTATAGCTTCCATCAGTGTTACTGCAAATAGCGTCATGATGACAAGTAGTTATATTTGGATCTGTGACTTGCAGAGAGCATTCATCAACGTCTAATATTAAAAAAATAATGACAACTGTGATAGGAATGCGATGTAAAATATTACTTTATATTCAATGTATACTGTCACTAAATTTAGGTAACGATTTTCAGTCGCATCTTATGTATCAACACGTGTCCTCACTTTAAAATAAAAGAAAATTATGTAACTCAGTATTATGGTGACCAGAAATTGAACTGTTGGATTAGTATAATTTAAACTCAATATCTCTTACACTTCTTGAATATTCATTGCTTAAATATGTGTTTAACCACATACACGTATTGTTAACACACTGTTAAGATATATAGAAACTCCAAAGAAAAGACTTCAGTGTATAATGTGTTCCTTCCGAACTTCACATTAAGTTTAACAATGCATAAAAGGTAATGTATGGATTTAGCCTAATTACCTACAATTCTTTAATTCAATCGTATTAGCAAAATAAATTAACGATAGTCAATTTTAGTATCTGTTTCATTTCAGTTTGGATACATAAAAAATGAAGTTACAGGTTCATTTAAGAGAACAACCACTTACCCATACATGTTTTCCCTACAGCAAAATAGCCATTTTCACAGACACAAGTGTAGCTACCATTCGTATTTTGACATTTACTATTCGCCCAACATGTGTAGTTCGTCGGTGTGTCGCATTCATTGATATCTTAGAAGATAAATTAAATATAAAGAAAGATAATCTTATAATTTTCAGTCGGTCATCACATTTACAATCAGCTGTTGATTTGGAGCTTATTGTAAAGCATGTTAGCTTAGTCAACGTTAGTTTTGTTATTTATCAAGATAAGTACATTTCTTATACATCTTAATGGGTCAGTTGGCTTTTCAACAAACTAAATCCTACCAGGCAAGTAAATAAGCACAAAACCAATGAGTACTACCACAGAGATTAAAAATCACGGATCGTCAGCTCTTTTTGTAACCAGATATCGATATTTAAATTAGGTCAAAAACGCTATAGAGCAATATTCCAGAAGATACACGTTTGGTAAGAATAGAGGAAGTTCTGATGCTCAAAACTGCATATAAAACAGAAAACTAAGGTATATATCCTACCAATAAATTAAATAGGGCTAACGCAATCCTACATTATGTTCTCTATCAAACAGAAAACTCGATACAAGTTAATTATATCGGTGATTTTGTTAGATGAGTCTGACTGTTACTATTATGTTTTAATATAATTTCGATAAGGAGAAAGACGGGCTTCCAGATATAGGAGTGTTTGGCGTTATGATATCAAGTCTTTGCACAATGCCACGTTAACCCAAGACCGACCATACATGTATCGACAAAGTACGCATGTAATAATTCCGATCAGGGCAGGTATATCATTCTACTCAACACCCTTACTCATCTCACGTGAAACAATACTTGTGTAAGTTCACTTTGGAAAAGTATTTCAACATCATGTTTACCACAAATAAAAATCAATACCTATAAAATTCATCACGAGTAGAGGCTCAGATGTTGCAAAAGATTAATCAGTTTATATGTATACTACTTACCAGAACAGGTTTTTCCATCTCCAGTATATCCAGCCCTGCATAAACAGTTGTAGCTGCCTTCGGAGTTAATGCAGTCAGCGTTCACTGAACAGTTATGGGGATATCTGCATTCATCAATGTCTAAAAGGATACAATTGAAAAACAGAACAATTTGTCAATATGGGTAACCAAAGTATGTGTATAACCACAATATATAATCATCATCTACTTATAGTATCATGTTTTACCGATAAACTGTAACTACTTATATTTAGCACAAACGGAACAAAGACAAAAATTTAACAGTCAGTTAAATAATATGTAGAAAAAATGATAATTTCGCTTCGTATGTTGTATGACATATCAATTAAAACAATTCAATAAAAACCCACAAATATATATTTTTTTGTTAGTACATATTCTTAAGTCTTAAAATAGATTATTAATGTAATCTGTCTCATTTTAACTTTATTATTGCATTTATTTACATTTTCGAGCCGATACTATAAAGGTTATAACAGAGCAAAATTCAGCCATTTTTCAGCCATTGATTTTCCTTCCTTAGGTTGCTTTTACTTTCAACGAGATTTCGTAACTCTTACATTATTAACTTGTCTTAATATATAGATGTGTAAACTATGTTATTATAATTAGGTGATAACAAGTTCATTAAGTAGTTACAGGCTGATCAGACAAGGGCAACGATGACATATTAGTCTTTAATCATACCTGTACACACGCGACCGTCACCAGTGTAGCCATCTCGACACTTGCATGTGTATGAACCATGAGTGTTGGTACAAACCGCATTTTCTCCACATGGATCTAATGTGCATTCATCTAAATCTGTAAATATAATTGGTAAGCTGGGCTTGAATAGTCTTTGGAGATACATTCATCTTATGTAAATTTACAGTTACTGTTTGCATCTTCAATTTGAATAGAACTGATATTCGTGCTACAATTTGATTTCCTTTACAATTGTAGTTAAAAAAGACTCCCACCAGATTTTGCTTTTAAAGAATAGCTCGTTGCGAGACAGTTCCTGATTACCCTTTTGAATCATTTTCAAATCACAATTTTTTTTAAACATAATTAGAAATTACTGAAAGCAGTTAAAATACTGTATAAAATTTTGCAACGCTAATTATAGCTGACAGTCCATTGGTCATTCATATATAACCATTATATTATTGCTGTTCGTTTCTTTATTAATTGAGTGGTATGAAATTCCTTACCGTTCAGAAGATGAAACAAGTTATTGTATATTAATTTGACACCGTTCGCTGCTACTTATTTACTGTTTACCTTTAAACAGACATACATCATATTTGGCTACATCAAGAAAACCTATACTTACTGATAACTTGCAATGCAAACATTTAGCCATTTTATGTATTCAGTGTTAGCAATATATAGATAGAAGACGTATATTTAAAGTCAACAGTCAAATTTACCAATGCAGTCCTCCGTTGAGTTATTTCTAACGGTCCCCGAGATGCAGTCACATGTATAGTTTCCGATTGTATTCCGGCAAACCTCATTACTGGTGTTACAGCTGGAACTATGTGCCAAGCATTCGTTGATATCTAATATCAAAATAATACCACAAATAGCCGACTGAGATTTAATTTGTTCCGTTTACAGAAATCAATAAATGAACAGAACCATACATATAGGTAACTTAAAATAAAAATAAATCTTGCCATATATGATAAAGAGATAAAGAAAGATATATTGACCAATGTGGGGAAGATTAAAGTTTACTTCACTTAAAATTACTCTCTGTAAGTTCAATGGATATTTGAATATTATTGTATGACACATTTACCTAACCTGAATTTGTTGACTGTCTTCCATTAAAATGCAATGATAGATGACCTGCAAATTACTTCACTTTCGATAATCCTCGCATTGAATACATGAGATTTTGAGGTCATGAACGTTTTGTGGTTTTGTACTTAATATTGTCTTATTTCTGTAAAGATGTCCTAATTTCTGTACTGTCATTGTCAATTTCATCCTTGGATGGATGAGCCCTCCATTGTTATTGTGTCATGTCTCAAAAGACCAACTTTAATATTAAATAAAAAAGTAAGTCGCACCCAGTCAGAAATAATACGTTTTTTGGGGCTTCTCACCATCCGTTAATATTTTATGGCAAAAAGTTTGACAGTTTTACCTTCACATGTAGAGGAATCATCTGGATTGATGATATATCCAGTGTAACAATCGCAACTGTAGCTTCCGATCGTATTATTACATATCTGGTTGCATCCATTGAGTTCACTGGAAGCACATTCATCGACGTCTGTGAACATTGATAATCGATATAATCATAATGCGCTTTTCAGAGGTTAAAGGGTTTTAAAAAATGATCTCAATTGTGTTCTTAATCAGAAAGTAAACTTCTGATGAAACCTTTCCTTGTGGTAAAGTTTTTTTGGAGTTTAAGTATAAATAGGTCAACCCTCTCTTCTTTCTTTATCTTTTCTTTGTTAAATAATATTGCTTATTACTTTTTCATCATATTTCAAAATTTGAAGGTTGTAAGTATAAGCCTTGAATATGATGTTGGGCAAAATCAAGCCTTCAATACATGAGGATAACTTTAGATCATCCAGTTAAGTAGTCCAGCAAGTTTGGACACAAAAGTAATTTTGCTAAATTTTGGATACAATAGTGATAACTTTGGACAGACCTCTTACAATGCCGGTGTTATGGTTGAGTGGATACTAGGTGGTGACGTTAGAAGCAACGAAACCTTGTGTCTGAGTAGGAGGCCGGCTAAACGTATATGTGGGAATTCATCTAATAGACATTTAAGTAGTTCCATAAATGATCTTCCACAAGAAGCCGAATGTTCTTAATAAGAACTTCTTATCTATATTTGTGTTTGTTAATTCTCTAATTTTCTACCATCATAAAACACATTCAAATGAAAGCGTTAAACCTAAAAGTAACATGTTTCACAACACAGCAGTTAATGAGAAGAGTTTCACTTTGTTTGATGTATTCTTTACCTTCACAAACTGTAGAATCAGCAGAGGACGAGTTGAAGCCTCGATCGCAAAGACAGGCTGTGCTATTCTCTACTACATAGCATGCTCCGTTCACACAAGTTGAATTATCGCATTCTTCCAATGCTGAAAATAAGTTAATACAAAGTCAGTGAAATGTACTAGAGTGAATTACCTTAAATTCTTCTCAATATAGATGATTCAATATAGTAAATATTTTCTTTGACAGAACAAGGTCGTAAAGGACATTCACAATGGGGTACTTCATGTTTAACAAACACAAATGAGATTGACAGTGTTTGAAATTGTGGGAACCCAAGTCCGCCAACAGATACTTGTTAAACCATGCCTACTAGAGTTGCAGTATTGTATAACATTCTCGAATCTTGTTTAATTTGCTTATTAAATGCGTTACTCCCTCCCAATTTACTTCGGCTTATTTCAAACATTTCTGTTAAATTGCGTAATTGCAAACATAGTTTCTTTTTTCTTTATGAAACACTAGTATGACAAGTTTTTTTTTGCAGACGTTGTTTCTGTTCGTTTGTCGGGTTAATTGACAAACAATTGTACTTTTTGTAATGCGAGAAAGGAAATAATTCATATAGGGTTTTGTGTAACATTACAAAATCAAAAAGATCGAGTATCATGCAACATTCAATGTCTATGTCATTTAAGAAAATGCGAGTTTTTGACGTTATCTTCTTTGGTGGATGTATGTCAATTTCGCTTTCTATCAGATTCGTTACGGTACTAATACATGTTCCGTGCAAACATTATGAGGCTTCTGTCGCATAAAATAGCAATTAGTAACTAGCTTCATAAATTTGGCTATAGGGTACTGCTATCATGAACATGTGGCAATGTAAAGGCTATGTTAAGATGATTGTTTGGAAAACTAGTGAAGTTCTGAAAGTTTAAGACAATTATTCATTGGAAACATTTATACCGAAAACTAACAATTTAGGTGTTCTTCAAACACTTTAATGATGAAAAACGCAACGCAACCCGCTGCTAGTTATTAATATCATACTTACGCTGGCACTTGGTACCATTCTTGAAGAAGTTTTCGTAGCACGAACAATTGTATCCACCGTTTAGGTTGTTGCACTCCTGTTCACAGTTATCAAGACCACTCGAACACTCGTCAACGTCTGTGAAAAGTGTTATCCAATGTAATAAATATATAAAATCATGAAGATGTTCATGTTGATGATGATGATTAGGACGACGATGATCATGATCATGATCATGATGATCATCATCATGATCATGATGATCATGATCATAATGATGATGATCATCATCATGTTGATGATAATGATAAGGACGGCGACGTTTGTTTCCTTACTAACCTTCGCATTCACTTGGATTAGAAGTAACGACCTTGTATCCACTTTCACAAAGACAATCGTACCCTCCGACAGTATTACTGCAATTCTGTTGACAATCGTCGGTGTCCAAGGCACATTCGTTAACATCTGCAGAAGATGGAAAATTCTGAGATTTATTTACACAGACATTTTGTTTTGTGGTATATTTCAACTTTTGAAAGCCTTGACAGACTTCCTCTTACTAAATAGCAGCAGCAATAGCCATGCCAATGAATGAGTCTATTTTTAGCGACAAATCATACATAAACATCTCTGCACTGATTGGTTGAATTTGAATAGGCGGTTTTGTAGAGCTGCATGTGATAAATACTAATTGATTCGATGTGTCAGGGAGACACTTATCTCAGAATCATATAAAAGCCTTAATTGCTTGCTAATTAACGTTCGCTGTGGGGAAAAAAGTATGAGAAAGTCTAAGTTATGTCTTTTGTGATTGTAGTATGATAAAAACTTGATAGACACGGAAAAATTGAGGAAAAACGGCGACTCAACGCAAAATGCTGCTTTAAAGACGACAGTTTGCTTTCTCGTATTCATCTATATTTAGGTTACAGAGGCCACTTAGCAACTTGTACCTGGAGTAAAATATTTCAAACGCACCATCGGATCCAGTTTTAATATTATTCTTAATATCAACCTAATGGTTCACGAAGTTGATGTTATTCTGTCTTAATGAATATTATATTTATTTTCCAAGAAACAAACTGTTTGTCTTTCTGCGAAAGATTTTTCTGAAGAACCTTTTTCCGTTTAAAAAAAAGTCTTTCCCTAAAAAAAACAGAAAAATAATCTACGGAAAGCAAAAATAGAGAAAGTATTCGGACAGACAAACAAAATCTCCAAAAAGAAAAGAAATATTCGGAAAGCGAATAATAGACTATTAATTGACCCTGGGTTTCAGCAGCCGATTCACACAGAGATTACAGTAATTACTATAAACCTCAAAACTTTGTACCACCGTAAATACTGGATTGTGCTGACAAATCTCATAAATCGGTAGAATGCATGTGCCATTAGGATAGCAGTAAGAACGGAGGATGTGTGTAATCCCAACAAATCCCAAACAACTGGATTTGTTGGAATTACACATATCCTCAGTTCTCACTGCAATCCAAATAGCATATGCTACCGATTTAGAGCACGATCCAGTTTTTAATTTGGTACAAAACTTTAATATTTACAGTAGTAACTGTGTTCTCTGTGTGTATCAGGTGGTTTCAGTGCTAGTTTTTGTACCTATACAATCACCACCAGTCTCGTTGGTTTGGTATCCAAGCTTGCAGCTACATATGTAGGATCCAACGGTGTTGCTACAGTCCAGCAAATCATCATCCCCACAAGGGTTAGAATCACATTCATCAATATCTGATGGAACAAATCAATCAATCAATGAAAACAGAGTGAGTATTTCTTCATGTGACAAAAGTATCATTCCCAGCGCCTTCTTTCTTGTGTGAACGTTGTTTTCCCTCTTTAATCATAAAATGGATGGTGTCTATTATGGGGTTACTGATTTACCTCTTGCATACTTATTAAATGACATCGTGAAGTGACGTCATTTACTACAGTACGCCGTCATTGTGAAGCACGCGATCGTCGTTATATCTGGCTGAAGTTTATTCATCATCGTTTGGCACAGACAATCGCCTCTCACCCGCACTTATTTAACCATTCTTAATTCTTAAGCCTTATGTATTTAAGAAGCTGTCCTGTTATTCTGTTAACTTTGCTTACCCATTATAACCTTTATGAATCCTGCTATTAATTTTTGAATAGACTAACTATTACTTTGGATTTGGATATGCTATTTTCTTTCTTTCTTTATACCTGGATACATCCGAAGTGGTCTTTCTATTCCTTCAAAGAGGATCATCTATCTTTACCGACTCTAGTTTAAAGTTACAAAGTGGGCTGTGTTGGATCCATCTATTCGTGACTCGTCGAACATATATTTTATCTAACTACGCGCCGCAAATTATTCCTAATAAATTATTCCTAATAATAAAGACAAAGCGACGACGTTAATGTTCATCAATTTGCTGTCAAATTTACAGATAAGTTATTAAATCTTGTTAATTTGCGCCTTACGTCACTTTTATCGCTTTAATTTACCATTCATCATTTATGTAACTGTTTCGTTTTACGTTCCATGTTTTGCATACTTTTTGAATAGAGTTTTAGAACAATGTTTGATTCATTTATGTAGTGCGTTCGAACCTCGTCCATCTTTTTCTTTATTTTGCCTCGACACTCTGAGAAGCTCTTTCTACCGGAACAAGAATTCTTTCTATGTCTACTCCTCAACGGAGTCATTTAGTTTTCTTCAAAGACTTACAAACAAAGTGCTCTCGGGAGAACTATACCGGAATCAGCACACAAATTGTTATTATCAATGGATCGTTTCATGTATTACGGTAGATTTTAAAGCACAGTATCAGTATATGTTATCTTAAATATATTGAATACATTCTATGGTAGTTTATGAGAAACGGGAACATATTCAGGATAAAGGGAATTCCCATAAACGTACGTGAACCAAATCGATTGATAATTCATTGGCTATAACTTTACCGTTACAATAGAATCCATCTCCTAAAAATCCACCGTTGCATTCGCACAGGTAGCTTGCTTCAAAGTTAGTGCAAGTAGCATTGGCATGACAAACGTCTTCGTTGCATTCATCGACATCTAAAACATGCCAAGAAATGGAAAACATTTAGAAGTGTTGCAATGTAACATTTTTTAATGAAAAAATGGACGAGGACACCAAGGACGTCTATCAGCCACCATTTGCGCTTCCAACCCTTAACATTTAAACTCTGGCTACGGACCTGAGAAAATACGAGAATAGTAAATGAGAATTTAAAATGTTGATAACAAACTTAAAATGGAAAGACCCGGGCCCGGTGACGTCATTGTCCACGGGCCCGCCCGGGCTCTCGAGGTTCTGATGATATATTAGTGCACTAATAACGATATAATTGTTGTTTTCATGTTTGAGCTACCATTACAAAAGCAACCAATAATACAATAACAATTTACAATACCCAAGAGAAGAGCATCCATGTTAAACCACAACTTCGATAGCTTAGGAGATGATTTTTTAGACTATTAGAAAAGAAAAGTTGAATCAATTGATCATTTGCAATTATGACCTTTATAAGTATGTTGTTTCGTATCACAGGATACAACCCACCTTTACATGTACCATTCAACTCCTCGTAACCCTCTAAGCACTGGCAGTAGTAACTCGATTGGTTCCTTACGCAAACATACTCTTCCATGTCACAATCATGTAGTCCAGCCTCACAAGCGTCAACGACTGCATGCATGGAAACATAGCCATTGCGTTAAAATAAAATTAGCATTTTGTACATGCAAAATGAAAAATTCATGATTAATTAATTAATCGACCGTAAAAGAAATTTATGATATGTTGTATAGAAAACTAAATTATTTTCGAAAGTATTAATGTATATAACGAATTAAGTTATCCTTATTCATCATTTATCCCTTAATAATGATTCACAATTGTATGTTCCTAATGTTATCGTAACAAACGTTCTATTCAAATCCACTATTTGGTATTTTGGTAGAAAATGAAATACTGAAACTGTTTTCCTTTTATTTAGAAATAGCCATTGACTAAGAAACATAACGTCTTTGACAACATATTTTCCATTACAAGACTGGTGATATTATTATGATATTATCAATAGTAAACAAATCAACGGCAACTGTTGACTCTGTGAACGGAAATCAATTTGAAATGGTCTAATAACTTTAGGAAATTCACGCAAATATGTGTAAACAGTTTTTTATCATGTCTTTCATAGGGTTCTGTATAGACATGAATGTTTTCGTTAACAATTATTACAGAAACTTACATGTGCAATCGTATCCATTGCCGACAAACCCATCTTGACAGACACAAACATAGCTTTCGTCTCCATCTATGCAATCGGCAAAAGTGTGACAGGGGCTGTTTTCGCAGTAGCTAACTGAACACGTATGCATTTCCCCACTACCGGTCCAGCCAGGATTACAAGTGCAACTGTAGCCACCGTTATTGTCATGGCAGGTAGCATGGGTATCACAGTCATGTGTATCTTCCTCACACTCATTTACGTCTGTGAGATAGAGATGATATAATAACATTAGGTTCATTTGTTACTGCATTGTAAGGTTGGTATTTGGGGAACATTAAATAAGATTCCCCATTCCCCCACCCTTTGCAAGGCACAATACAATGTTAGTTTTATTGATCAATTGGAAGACCAATGTATGAATCGTACACAAAGACCTATACGAAGACGTAACCTATACCAGATGTTTGCTGAATCGTGTTATTCATGTGGGGAAAAGTGATGATTGTTCACCCGATACTCACGGCTCGTACAGTAACCAATGTTCATGTCCTGTAACACATGTTACACATGTTGCGAACAGAAAGTAGTAATTACTGATGTACAGTTATGGGACATGAACAGTACTTGTCGTTTTATGCTATTAGCAGGCCTTTATGGATATACCCGAACGTGGCCTTTCTTCGTTCTCGGCATGACGAATTGCCGTGATAAAAAGAGAGGTGTGAACTGGAATCAAGCGGTACCATACCTTCTTTACTTCAAATTACTTCAAACACATAGCTAGTACAGTAACTACTGGTTCCACATGTAACACATGTTACTGCTGTTCATGTCCCACAGCCGTCCCACAACAGGTTTGTGAATATTAATCCTGCACTGAAATACTATTCCATTGTTGTCCAATCATTGGTTTCAACAAAACCTTTTAGATTTTCTTTTCATCCATCAACGTTAAATAAAGCCCAAAGCAATACTTGAATAGAGATCATTGTTCGAACAGCTGTTCTATTTGAGTTTCTGGCTTAACAGATGTAACCAACTATTCTGTACCTACTTTGACAATCCACTCCATTTCCTTCAAATCCATCCATACAGGAACAAATGTAGCTGCCTTCTGTGTTGGTACAGTTCGCGAAATGATTGCATGGGGCTAATGTTGCACATTCATTGGCATCTGTAGGTAAACGATAAGCAGTTATGAAACAGAAAGTTTCAAGAATTCGAAATAAGTAGGGTCATAGTTCTTGCATCAGCAAATAATCAACTTTAGCCTTTTTTTTCGAACCAATCAAGTAAGGTTTAGTCAACTCATTGGAAAGTTTAATAAGTCAGATTACAAAGCCAAACTTGTGTCAATGGTAGTTTTTCTTAACTATATACATTTGTATTGGTGGAAATCGGTGTTTACGAACAATGAAGTGAAATTGTCTCACTAACTGACCCGAAACTTAAGTAGATTATGTATTTGATTTTTTGTTGTGTGGCCAAGCGGGTATTACATCATACATATTAAATATTCCAACCGTTATGTAGCATATTAGTTACATTAAAGTCAAAATAGGTGTTCGATCTTGAAACATTTGCGTATAAACCTAACGTTGTGTTGGTTGAAGGTCCCATGCCCATAACATATTACCTACGTTCGTCGCGTTCAAGTTCTCTAGCAATCAGCTGGTTTCAGGTTGTCAACACTTCATTGATAGTTTAGTGTTTTAGTGTGGGTTGCTGTTGAATATGACCATTTTTAATATCATGTACACATACCATTTGTGTAAAGGGAAAAGAGAAAATAGTTAAGTCAAAAATAACAATTAGAACTGATGTCATAATGTCCTAAAGTATGATCAGCGTATTGATATCATAGTAGCGATGAGAAGGTTGACTTGCTTCATTTAAAAAGGGTCTTGATGCAAATTGTAATGTGTTATGTTAATTCCTCAACAAATAACCAGCAACTGGTACGCACCTGTACAGTTAGAACCATCTCCATAGTAACCATCTGTGCAATTGCATTGAAACGATCCCTCAGTGTTAGTACAGAAGGCGTTCTCGTCACAACTGTGCGTGTTCAACTCACACTCGTCTTTATCTGCAAAGCAAAACCAACAGAAAATAAGGTAATACCGTAGGTAGTTTAGTTACATGACAAACTTTGGCTAGTGAACTCTGGTAAAGAGAAGATAAGAGAAGGTAGTTGTTAATGGCAATGAAAATCGGAGAGTTTCAATTAATTTCTACTGTCTTTGCATGGTACACAAGAAACCCTATATTAATCTTAACAGAAAACTCGTCGTTTCCATTAAGAGAGTCACAATTAAATGTGAAAGGGCAATGGCCTGCATATTACACTCAACCCTAAGGGAACTGAGATATTAGTTAACCTCGATTGTGTTTTTTGTTCACGTTTGAATATATTTTTCGATGTTCCATTTTCCAAGAAAATATAGTGATGGCCTTGTTGGTAAAGGAAGAGTGACAGGGATGCTAGTCCACAAATCGCTTTTAAAAGCTATTAAATCCGAAAAATGAAAATCTCACCGAGACATGTTGTACTATCATCTAGACTCAAGAAGTACCCCTTTCGGCAACTGCATTCATATCCACCAAGGATATTATCACATATCTGTTCACATGGCCCGGGCTTAGCAGCACATTCATCGGCATCTACAGTGGAATGGTAAGTTATGGAGGTGATAGTTAAGCCAGAATGAAAAGTAGGAATCTGTAGCATTGCAAATATAACGTGCCGTTGTTTTGGTCAAACACACACTATATATCAAACAACAAGCATCTTGGAGGTCTGCCATATGCTTGTAATATATCGTCATCCTCAAATAGGAACAATTTAACATAATTAACTTTCCCTTCATAACGGATCTTGAGCTACACGTGCTTGTCATCATTTATGGCATTATTGGGAGTCGAGATTGGGAGTTTAAATCAGTCAATTTCAACATATAACTTCTTTTAGCATCCTTACGTGAAGCAGGCCATGTATTTTTACCATAAACTTATTCATCACTTTAATTGTTCATACCGTAACACTGAAAACCATCGCCCACGAGATTCTCCGGACAGCTTCCACAGGTAGCATTCTCACTGGGTGGTTTCTCGTCAAAGCAAGAAACCCCAGGATAACAAGGTTCATCTTCACATGCATTGAGATCTTTTTCACAGAAGTCACCTGTCCACCCTGATGTACAGTTGCATACGACAACCTTTCCCGGGAAAAAGCAATATACTCACCCGATACACACAGAGAACACAGTTACTACTGTAATATTAAAGTTTTGTACCGCAGTAAGAACTGGATCGTGCTATAAATCGGTAGCATGTGCTATTAGGAATTCAGTAAGAACTGAGGATATGTGTAATTCTAACAAATCTAGTTGTTGGGATTTATTGGGATTACACATATCATCAGTTCTTACTGTAAACCAAATAGCACATGCTACCGATTTATCAGATTTGTCAGCACAATCCAGTTTTTACTGTGGTACAAAACTTTAAAATTAACAATAGTTACTGTAATCTCTGTGTGAATCGGCTGATATACTAATAAGCAAGATATGAAAGATCGATATTTCGTGAAGCGTGAACCTTACTTTCCATATCCCATGATTTTCAGGTTTTTTATATGCAGGCTTCTTCTCACTGGTAGCAGTTTTGAAAATAAAAGAGTTCATTTTCGCCTACAATATTAAATATGATGCCTAGTATAGCTTGATGATAAAGTAAAACACGTTTTGTTGGAATTATCTCATTAATAATCATTTAAGCAGTATTCAAAGTTCCTTTATGATTGTACTTCCCAAAATGGTAGCAATTAATATGACATTTTTTGGTACAAATATTGAGTTTATTGACAACTTGTTGATTCAGGGCATCGAGTTTACAAGATAAGATAGAAGTATATCTGAAAGGTTTCACATGTCGGCAATCTGTTTTGTCCATAAAGGAAGAGAAAGAAAGTGTTTATTGCATATCCGACTATAAACACGAAAGGTTCATGAACCTTATAAATATATGTTGTAGAGGAAAATTAACTTTTAATATATACTCATTTATTGTTTTTCTATGAGTCTGGACAGTAACTATACACTCATCACGTAATTTCTAATTGAATGGCTATGCCTCACCTTGTCTTACAATACATTAGAACATCTATAAACTTACTGCAAATTTGTCAGCATCAATGTCAGATGTTTCGGTATAACTGTCCCAAAGACACGATCCGTTGTTTTTGCAATCGCATATCTTGACTGTTGGTTCTAAGACTGAAGATGATTGGTTGTCTGATGCCTTGATCGCAATGTATACAATATCAATCGAGCTTGGTATCCAACTAACTGAGCTGTCTGAATGTGTAGTGAAGATTAATATATTGTGACCCAATAATGGCAACATATTTTCTCGCGTAATTATAAATTAGCAAAAATGCTAGGAATGATGGATCCAAACAGAAAAGAACAAAATAAGGTCTCACCAAGAACAAAAGAGTACTTTTCATTAATTAAATATATTCAATATATCATTAGAATAAAGCAGAGAAACAAGATATGACTCATACTTGACAAAACAAGAGTCATATCTTATTTCCTGCTTGTTTTATATATAT
>JAIPMN010014459.1:2647-14572 GCA_020650975.1 Apostichopus californicus | reverse complement strand
TCCCCTATACCATTCGCAACTTTTCCCAAAATATCAACCGTGTCACACCTTGGCACTGGGAGTTATTGCACTAAATGTCTGAAAATTAACTTTGACCTCATATAACTTCGCACACAAAGGTCACCTGGGGTCAACCCATTGACATTTTTGATCGGTAAGACGTGAATATAGCATTAAAACTATAAAAATTCAAACATATTTTCTTTGTCCATTTTCTCCCCCAAAATACTAGTTTTTTAACAGTAATTGACCTTTGATGACCTCGGATCACATGACCTTTAAGTTTGAAAATATTTCTCTATCCCATTTGCAACTTGTCCCAACATATCAACCGTGTCACACCTTGGCACTGGGAGTTATTGCATTAAATGTCTGAAAATTAACTTTGACCTTGTATAACTTCCCACACAAAGGTCACCCCGGTGTCAACCCATTGACATTTTTGATCGGAAGGTACCTTTGATATCCAAATCTAGCATCAAAACCAAACATTTTCTTTTTTGCCCGTTTTCTCCCAAAATGAGCACATTTTTTCTGATGTGACCTTTGACCTTTTGACCTTGGTTTCAGATGTAGTTTGATCTCCTGATTCCAAAAATCAACATGACAAGTCTGTACAGCCATGCTAACTCCGACCGAAAACTTTGACCCCATATAACTTCGCACACAAAGGTCACACGGGTGTCAACTTTGTGATATTTATGATCGGAAGGTACCTTTGACATCTGAAAATAGCATCGAAACTGTAAAAATCCCCAAAACACTGAAAGGTCACCAGAGGTCAAATTGAGGTCAAGGGTCACCCAGATGCGGGTCGACAATTGGATTACATTGAAGCAACTCCCAACCCTAACGGACAATTCGTTCTCAAGTTATCGCAAAAATACTTGTTTTTTAACATTAATTGACCTTTGGTGACCTCGGATCACATGATGGTTAAATTTCAAAATGTTTGCCTAACCAGTTTACAACTTGTCCCACAATATCAACCTTGTCGCACATTGGCACTGGGAGTTATTGCAGTTTTAATATTTTCGGTTTTTGGACCATAACTGACCTTTGGTGACCTTTGTGGGCACCAAAAACAATAGGGCACACCTTCTCCATATGGCGGATCTACAGTCCAAGTTTGGCCTCAATCCAACATTCCCTTATTGAGATAGAGCGTACCCAAGCAAGTGTCACAGACGCACACACACACACACATACACACACACACACACGCCAACCTGACTACATAGGTTCCTTTTGCTAAAGCAAGGAACCAACAAGAGGAGAAGAAGAAGAGAGATAGTGGTTCTTCTCAAAATACCTGACTTGAATATTTACAAGTTACCAGGGAATAATTTTGTGTCTGAATTCTAAAAAACAGCTTGGAGGGTTAGGAACATTGTTTAAATCACAAAGAACCAGAAATACAAAAGCTAATGGATTCTTTGCAACCAATTTTCTTTCCAATACCTGATAGAGATTATTCCCTAGCAACATACTCACCTGTACCCTTCACATAAATGCACACCTATAAATACACATCCCATTTCTTGTTACATCATAAGCAAAGCAAACCTATTGCCTCGCCAACTGAGCTTATCTCACTCTACAGCAGATCTGTAGTGAGTTAGTTCTCGTACTGGTCATCTAGGATCTAGCGCTACTTGTAGACTCGGACTTGTATATAATTTATATTTGCACTTTTCAATAGTATTAAAGAGCGCTAGCGCAATATGACATATTTATACTTTTCTGATTGTGCTCATAACTCGCACTTACAGCCTTGTGCTTGTAACCAAAACCAAGGGATTCTCTGTTTTTACTCCTACTCTCGCTTATACATGGCCTTATACTTGTACTCATATCAAGGGGAATTCTGTATGTACCCATACTCTCGCTTATACATGGCCTTATACTTGTACTCATATCAAGGGGAATTTTGTTTCTGTTTGTACCGATACTCGTGCTTACAGCCTTGTAAATGTACTCATATCAAGGGGACTTCTGTTTGTACCGATACTCACGCTTACAGCCTTGTACTTGTACTCATACGAAGAGGACTTCTTGTTTGTACCCATACTCTTGCTT
Source organism: Apostichopus californicus (assembly GCA_020650975.1). Classification (NCBI taxonomy): domain Eukaryota; kingdom Metazoa; phylum Echinodermata; class Holothuroidea; order Aspidochirotida; family Stichopodidae; genus Apostichopus; species Apostichopus californicus. The sequence continues at coordinate 12,493 of JAIPMN010014459.1, read as the reverse complement.
ACAGCCTTGTACTTGTACTCATACCAAGGGGAATTACGTTTGTACCCAAACTCGTGCTTATGCCTTTATACTTGTACTCATACCAAGGGGAATTCTATTTGTACCCATACCCATGCTGTTGTACTGAGACTATAAGTCTGCTTTCCAGAGCCTTTGGGGGACATGAACAGTGTAAAGTGGGTTACTAGTGGGGACATGGAACAGATCGTACCTATGGCAACGAAGAGAGTCGAGTAGGACCAATGAGCACTGTACTAATTCAATGGGGCCAATGAGCACTGTACTAATTCAATAGGACCAATGAGCACTGTACTAATTCAATAGGGCTCTTCAGCCACACCCATTATCTTCATAGAATCCTGTTATATCTGTCCTATCTAGTTCGGCAAAACATTGACAAGTTGCGCAATCTCTGATCGCAGATCATGACGGTACTGTGCGTTGATGTCTTGTAGTATACACAATATCATTTGAAATTATTGAAGAAGAGATCTTTTGACAAATATGTTTCAAGTCACATTAATTGATTTAAACACCTTAACTTATGTTTTCTAAAGCAATATTTTCGTTCCACCAAACCGCAAAAATAGGACCTTTGAGCTAGTCGATCACCCGGTCCTTTCTGTATCCAACTTCGTCTGGCTTGTTAGCACGCTCGTGAGCGGTTTCGGAAGATAGCGTATCTTTGATTCAGAGGACTGTAAACGTTACATATTACACACGTAAGCGCCCACATGACAGCGCCCTCTATAGAAAATGCCGCAGAGCCCCATTGAAACTCTCTTGGGGAATTTTTGGAAACGAAGGTCTGATAGACGAACCTTTGTAATAGAATAGACAAAAGTCGGACAGGAGGCACCATCTTCTTCTCCAGACGCCCAGAGGACCGCTGTCTCTCTTCTGGAGCCAACCTTCCTTGACGACCGTCGAGTTTGGATTTCTCTTCACCAGTGGCATGACTGTCTTTGGTACTTTCTTCTTGATGAAACTATGACTTCTGGCCGTCTTTTCGTTCCCCGGGGTCGACCCTGGAGCGGGTTGGTTGGCATTTCTGATACAAAAAAGAAAAGGTGCATCATACTAGTCATTATTTTAGTGTACTGGAAATGATTAAACAAATTAAGAAAGCCTCTTGTTAAAATTTGAAATCAATTAAAAAAAAAAATTTAAAAAACTTTTCCGTATTTGGATGTTAGTTTCCAAAAGTTTCTCAAATGAGACTGCAATCAATGGAACTGAGATATCCTTCTGGCATTTTTTGCAAATAAAACATTAATTGCATAGTACAATTAACAATGAAATGAGCTTACGGAAAATATTATCAGCGTTGTCCGGATACTTGTCATAAATCAAATGCAAAGAAAAAATGGGGGAAGGGGGAATCGTAGAGTTTATTCTTCCTCATATGAAACAATACTTGCCTAGTCATGATAACGAGTTGCAGTGCGATTCTTGTATCAAATAACATTGAAACTCTCCTAGACCAGGTGGCCGAGCCACTTAGATGAATCTGCAATGTTTGACTGAGATTACTCTATTTCTTGTCATACCACTAAAACATAGTTATTGATATGTTACCCTGGATTGCAGTCTGAGTGATTGGTATTAACTTATGAAGTATCCATGACAACTATGACATCACAGTATGTATACAGTACCTGGTATCAACATCTTTTTGAGTCTAACCATGTTACTCAGAACATGTGTTGAAAACAGACATACCAGGATATACCAATCCTATCAGCACTTAACTTTTACCAAGAATCCAGAAATTTCTACACAGAATGGTACCCATAGCAACCACTATATATGTTTCCCCTTACCTATATAGTACAGTTAGTGTGTTGTCAATAATTCCCACCTGAGGCGGTGGTTACACTTGGCCATCTCTGTATTCAAAGACTGGAGGTCATTTTGTGAGTGATCCATGACTCCATTTAAGGAGATTATTGATTTGAGAGGGATTTAGGTCATAAGGGGGCAGGATTAGTTTCAACTACTGTAATACTATATTGGTATATAGCCGGAGTTACATATATACTACTACTGTAGCTGTACCATGCCAAGGCTCTATATATACACATAATGTGGTATTATTGACCATTTACTAGTACTGTGTACACCCCAATGGGAACTCTATATATAACACCTTGACTTGATCCTGTTGTGTTGTGTGTTGTGAGTGAAGACACATGATGGAGGTCCTATCTTGATGAAAAGATTAGATTTGATCCATTTTATCTTTATTTAAGCAGTTTGTATGTAAGTACTGTAAGGAGCTGTTGTGCATTGCACATTACTTCTTTACAGTCAATTTGACAATATATATTTAAATTCTACATTTTTCTGTTTTCACTTCTACATATCAAGGGTTAGAGAGGGCGATGTACATTTTAAGAATCTCTGCCATGGTAAGATATAATGTACAAAACGATTGGGTTAACATGTTTTTGTTATTATTCTCTTTCGTTTTAAAGCAGCATTTTGCATCCTTTTCTATGATTTTTCTCAACCTCACTGACTCCACTATGCCATAACGACATACATAACTAGCTTATCTATTTAAATCTTACTTCAAATGGTGGCATAAAAGTTGAAAAATTTGCAACTTTCAACTTTGTTTTCTCCAAGATATTTTCCGTTGGGATCCAATAAACCTCGCCCATACTATGAATATTTAAACACTACGAACATCATTGGCCAATACGTAATACAACACCATGCCTTATTTGTGTTCAGTCTATATGGCAGTTGTACAAGGGAGTTCCATAACAACTCCCTGGTTGTACCATAGCAAAGTCTTGAATCTATATTTAGCAACGGCTCATACTAAACCTGCATCTCTGATTGGTTGAATTCAAACCAGTGGGTTTGGGGGAAATGTATGCGTTTAGTTTTAAATGTGGAATTTGTCGTGGACACTCTTCTCGTTATCTGCAAATATCCTTTATTACTCGCCAATTAACGTTGTTGGCAGGGAAAAACTTGGCTAATATCTTAGTTTGCTGTTTTGTGATTGAAATATTTGTAAAACTCGATGGACATGTCAAAAAAGTATAAAACGGCGACCCAACGCAAAATGCTGCTTTAAATACCAGGTTGTACCGAGATCATAAAACTTACTGGTTTAGATATTTACGAGTGACGAGCTTGTCTCCTCACAACCTTCGCATACTAGACACGGTAGAATGAGGTGCTAAGGTTGTGAGGAGACAGGTAAGCGAGGAGCGAAGTAAATCACACTTACTCTTGTTCGGGGTATTCTTCGTCCATGTCGGACTTCCCTGTCAGAGGATGGTAGAAGGTGGTGGTTTCATTCAGGTGGCTGGAAAAAAAATGAAAGAAAAAATACAAATAACAACACAAACATCAACTACTAAATGTACCATGTACCAATAATGTCTAGAAGAAGCACTCAAAAAACATGTGATCCAGGCACTTTGGATGGTAAAATGAGAAGGAAGGGCGGTGACTGGTGGAGCCGGTCATAAAAAAGGGCGCACTGTTGAAAAGGTTACCAGCACTTCTTGGCACTGTAGAACGAGGGTGCTACGGTTGTGGGGAGACAGGTAAGCGAGAAGCGAAAAGCTGTATGTAGCTCACATAGAAAACACAACTGACAACTGTATAGACGGGAGGAGACAGTGAAAAGGTAATACAGTATTACCGTGGTGTACTGGTACATTAGATGTCTACTGGAAAATACAACTATACAGTGTTAATATGAGGTACAAGGAAACACTGTAAACAACTGAACTAACACCTACAGGTACTGCACAGTACTTTACATACTGTAGAAACTCATTTTGATTGCAAGAACAATTACAGGGAACAAAACTGTCTGTGTGACTCTTCGCTGAACAATATCTGCCTCTTCTCCGACCCTTTACCTCGTTCTAGTCTTGCTACTTGGACTATCTCTCCCTCCCACTATCCATCCCCAACCTGCCCCCCCCCCTACCCCTAAGTCCCTATGTCCGATCGAAATTACAAACGTGAGGGAAAACAATTACCATCTACAGTAATGCATAGGAAGGAGTGACCATGTACAGTAGCTTACAGTAGGTATTGTGGATGTGAAAGTACAGATGATGTTCGGAGACAGGTAAGAGAGGAGCGAACTAAATCCAGGTCCGCTCCTCAAAATGGCGCTGTGTATAATTAAAAGCCGACTGTGAATACTCGAGCACCGTGGAACCCCCTGCTGTACAGTATTATAATTAATGGAAGAACTGTTTACACGGAGATGACTATAGTATACACAGTAGAATACTGTAGTATCAACTCTGTGACAAACACACACAAGCCTCAATGAAGCTGTTACAATGAATACTGTCACCTGTGCTATACTAATGATACAGCATTCATGTATACTGTACTGTACATACATTTTAAATGCATGTCGTACATGCAGTACAAAGAAACCATTGCCAACATTCCTTATCCAAACAGGATCGTGAAAAGAACTTTTTTTTATTATTTTTGAGACAAAAGCCAACGAAAGACCTCTTGACTTTGCGCTTTGAACAGTAAGTGGGTCGGTCAATAAAAGTTGCAATATTACCGAATATGAAAATATTGTTAACCAATTTTTACAGACTAGATGCATAAGATACTGTATGTGTATAAATTATATGTACTGAGTGTAGGACAGGTAATGCAAACGAGACTGAATTGACTAAAGCATCCTGACAAAATATTCATGCATTTCATAACTACTGTACCATACCCAGTAGCATTTTCTAGGCATTATTAAACACTGACATTGAAGTTGTCACAATTCAGATACTCTGTCAAAAGAGTTGTCACAGTTTGGATACTGCATCAGAAGAGTTGTCACAGTTCAGATACTGTATCATAAGTGAATTTGAAGTAAGAAGCTATTAATTATGTCATAAACATATTTATATTCAGTATATACATACTATACAGTTAGTAAGACACTAACGTAAACAAATTTTGGCAATACAAAGATATGCAATTATTATAAGATAGTGTGGCATTGATCAATATAGTTTCTCGCTTTTGCTTTTCTAACAAAGATTTTCACCACAGTTCTGTAAGACTACAGACATATTATTTGAGATGATATACATTTCACCATATGTAAGATGATACCATCCACCCCAGTCACTTTTAAAAGCTGTACCATAGTTTGTGTTGGGATATATAACATTGCTGTCATCTTCAACAAACCTGATAATATTCACAGATATATATGTAATCGGTATCTCTCCATAACATCTACTGCATCGTAAGTGATCTCGGTTGTCATAACAAATCTGCTGCTCCCAGTTATAGTAGCGACTTATTAACCATTTAAAATGTAAACTCGGTGTTTACATTTACAACGATATCTAGTTCTGAATGCTCTCCAGCCATACGGTACATGTTCATAGTTTACACAATTTACACCGTGTTCATTTTCCATTCAACGCAGAAACGATACAGTACTTAAACCCAATGTAAACAGATTGCATATGTACAGTACTTGATAGGCCACTTTTAGTAAATGAGTAGGCAAGCACTCAATTATATCTTAGTACTGCAGTATTATAAACCTATTGTAAGCAATGCCAACCATGTATCAAAATGTGGTACATCAAAAGGGAATATTCTGAAAGATAAAATACATTGCAAAAAGCTGAAGTACACATTCAAGATAAAAAGTTACATATTCAGTACCAATATTCTTCAATCACTTTAAACAATCCACAGGCACTCACTTAAAACATACTGCAGTATTATAACCTATTGTAAGCAATGCCTACAGTATCAAAATGTACCCCTGTTAAAGAGAAAATACATCGCAAAAACGCTGATATACACATTCATGATAAAAAGTTACGTACAGTATTCAGTAACACGATTCTCCCTTCATTTTTAAACAATCCACACACTTTAATTCTCAGTCTTCTCCAAATTCCAGTTTACTCATGTCATGTACAGTAGTCTGTTTTGCTTTACATGCTTCTCATGCATTACAGTATTGTACAGTCAGTCAGTCATATGTACATAATAGATTTGTGTACAAAACCTTGGCGGAAGTATTCAAGCATAACACACTGACAATGGGTATAAACTTGACAAAGATTACACATTCTTGTTTGATGAATCCTCTGCAACTCAAACACGTGAATTCAGATGCCAAGGATTTGGCCAGTGTTATATTGCTTATGTACAGTAAATCTGAAAAGATATCTGTTTGAAAACATTTGGGATATAATATTTGCTCCATTCCCCCCACACAAATTCTTCTTGACAGCAAGGTGGAAATAGATTGAAAGTAAACATGGCATTTTTGTTACGCTTTGGTATGTGTGTATGTGTCATCATGATAGGTGGCGCATACCTAGTACTTAAATGATTGGGTGGAGAGATGGGAGGGGGAGCTTATTGAGTCATAATTTATACCACCTGAGTCACACTGTGTACAATGAATTCAACTGTGATGAGATCACAGACAGTTGTCAGCGATGGTTTGGGTTCGTTTGTTTACATTTTTTAGCAAACCGTGTAATTAGTATTGTCATGTAACTGAATAATCACTACATCTAACAGACCTGTTCTAATTACATGTTATGCGCTTACGTTTTGGTTAGAACTATCGATTAGAAATGAACTTTCTCAAATTCACTTCCCTCAATTAAGTGATGAGCCTAAAACCAAACCAGAAAAAAAAAATACTGCACAGATCTTTAGGCTTGTAACTCGACTGTCATGCACTCTTAACTAGGTTGTGGGGAGACAGGTAAGCAAGGAGAAAGTAAATATTGACTGTCATGCACTCTTAACTACGCTCGTTGCATCATTGCTATTTAATGAAACAGTCTTCTTCTCTTTTATCCGTCCTTTTTTCCGCCCATCATTGAGCGGCAGTTTATTAAAAGCTGTTCTAAGTATTCTTACATTATCATTACTGCAGGGTGTGGTTACACAAGAGAGTGTTTATCCTTATTGTAAGTCCAAGTACTGTATCCAAAGAAGGAGGATATATTCCAATTTTAAACACACAGTTTGTGGTAACGAACAGATGTGGGCAATTTATGACGTACAGTACTTTAATAGTGTAAGGCTTATTTTGATAGTTCGGGAACAGTAAGCCGGGCCTTACACTGATAACGTCGAACCGAGCGTGAAACAGGAAATAATCTCCAAAAGCGGATATTTGATAATATATATCTCTTTTATTGATTCTGAATAAAACTATAACTTTGGATAATTAAAATGCACAGGTATAAATATAATTACGGAGCCTACTGTTCTACGTCCGTAGACTTCAGGAGATAAACTTAAACTCCCAGATATGTCTTTAGGAGACACTTAAACCCCTGATTCCAAAATAATAAATTACGGCGCGATGCACAGGGCACACGCTCTGCCCTTGAACCCGATTGGTCTAAACTTACAGCTCCCCCCCCCCCCCACCCAACTCTTGATTGGTTGAGTGCCAACCTGATATGCAGATGAGCACATGCAAATGGGCACTCAACCAATTTGAACCAGTTTGGCTGTCTTTCAACCCCACAAACCGAATCATTTAAAACAAAACATCTGAATACACTTCTAATAGCGCGTGATTCATAGCCCGCCACACCACAGATCAAACAACCAAAGCGCGAGCCATGGGTGACGTCATAATAACAATAACAAACTAGAATACGCTTCACAATAGCAGCGAGCTAAGCTTTGTAACAGAACTTAGAGCGAAAGGAAAGAGCAAGAATTAAAAGAAATTGGTTGGACACGTTTCCATGGAAGTGTACTGTACTTTGACACCTTGCCTGATTGGTCAAGATCATTCTAAGGTACTTTAGCTGTACAAGGGAAAATAACTACACCCAGCTACTTGAGGGGGGTAACCATGTGGTTTGCTTTAGGATCATAAAACAGGGTGTTACCAGTTAAAGCCAAGAATTTAGCAATGTAACATTACTTATACGATTCGTATACAGTATTTATATTTGACAAACTTCCGAACCCATAATCTGTAATTAATGGAACAGATACTGAATAATTTAGCCTTCGGAGAGTACTTACTCGACTCTACTTCGGTACTCTATGTCACGAGCGAAGAAGGGAAGTTAATCATCTTTCTTTTCAGTAAAATAGCTTGTCACAAGAAAAATCTTCATGGGACATTTATGGACCTGTGAGATAAAACAGCACATTCACAGAACATTCTACTGTAAACGTAATTGTGAATGCCTAGTGTAGTAGTCGTAGCTACAGTACAGTATACGGTACGCAGCGGTGACAAAATTAATTCAAATTTAACATTTCCACAAGTGAGCAAAGAGGATTATTTTCCGTCCAATTATGCATCATGAATATGGATGTGAAGTTCCGATCTCGCTGGGATTCCAAATTCTGTATTAACGACAAAGAAACGTGACAAATTAAAAACAAGCGTTTCAGTCCCAAGTTGTATTTGTGCATGTGTTTGCAACTGCACTGATATGGTTTACATCCGTCCACTTCTCTCTGTCAATTTCCTCCAAGCCTGCTAATCATTTTTCATTAGTCCTCAAATACTGGTAATTTGTTTTACCCCTAATTGACTTTATTTCCCAAGGGTTGGCTGTGAAAGGTTTGATATATATTTACAACTTTTAGAGTACTTTGCCCTGACACTATAGGCGCTACACTACAAGTTCGTTTTACTAGGCCTCGTTATTTTATACTCTGTAACTGCAAATTAATATAGGTGATGGCTATTCGGAGAAAGATCCTTATTTGAGCAAAAGCACGGAATGAACCTTGCGGTTAGCAGAAAGTTCGTTTAGTGGCACAGTGAATGTACTCTAGGCTTGAATGACTATATTTAGTCTGAAATCCCAAAGGATGTATAGAAGGTAAAAATCCAATGTATTCCGGGCAATTTCCGTAAGATTTGGTATCCACTACGAAAACGCATGTGTAAACACTTTGGATGGTAGAATGAGAAGGAAGGGCAACGACCGGAGGAGCCGGTCTCTGAGGGTGCACAGTGTTAAAAGATTACCAGGGCATACTAGACACAGTAGAATGAGGTGCTAAGGTTGTGAGGAGACAGGTAAGCGAGGAGCAAAGTAAATTTAGTATTTCTATTCAGTCTAATCACTTCAAATTTAGAGACAAAAGCTTCAATGTTTGAATATTCATATAGGGGATTCCATGTAATTTTCCTATGTGAGAGTAATTAATAGTACTTCATACAGTGTACTGAGTGTAGACTCTATTTGGTGACATGCTAGAGGCAACAGAAGACAACAAAGTTTTACCATTTTGGTGTAAATCTATTTAAAAATTTTGTTCAGCCTACCACTGATATGTCTACGACTTTTTAGAATCTATTGAGACACAAACATTCATTAATAATCACAAAAATGCAAGCCAGATTTCAAAATATCCTTCCTAGTTGAGAGCAAAGTCTATATTTCATACATCGAAGGCTCAACGTGGTGACATACAGTAAAACACTCGGGATAATCGAAGAGACCCCAAAGTTAACAAGTTTTTCATATTTAAACCTCTGTTTTTAGCCTACTTATGAAATAGTTGTGATTTTTTTTTTTATAAATGGAATCGCCTGTGGACACACTATGCTGTACGATGTGTACAAAGACAGTAACAGGACAGTATAACACTTCAAGAATTCAAGACAAAAATGTTTCACCTCCTAGCAACTTCTGACTACATACTGTACATCATCACCTCACAATGACCCTTGTGTACCCTCCCTCTGCAGGGGGAACCCTGATCAACCTCCTTGATAAAGAAATAGCCCCCTCCCTCCCCCAACCCCCCTCCCCCAACCCCCCCCCCCAGCAAATCTCCTCCACATTTCCTAATTCATTACCTATA
>JAIPMN010014451.1:6333-18147 GCA_020650975.1 Apostichopus californicus | reverse complement strand
AATAACAAAATTTTCGTAAAATAGGAACGACCCATTTTGTAGTCCAACAAAAAAGTCTGTTGGACTGATTAAAAGCCAGTTACTGAAATGAAGTCATCTTTAAAATAGTATATACAGTAAGGTCATCATCGCATTCTTAAACTAACATTTTTTTTTTTCTATATAAGACACTGCGTTTTAAATTTGTCTTTAATTGCCCAAGTAATGCCGATTCTCCTTGCCCCGAAAAAAGGAGCAAACTACCCTGAAAAATTGGCAATTTACAGCTTTTATTAAAAAGCTTTTTAAAAAAACTTGCGTTCAATGGCAGAACTCATATATATATATATGTATGTATGTATGTATATATATATATATATATACCAGAATACTACACAGAGCAATGGCCAAAGTATGATTCATAATGACATTGACGAAATTCAACATAACTTTGGTGATGGAAGAAGACTTCCATTTATACAGTCAAAAGGAATATCTCATTAGAAACCAAGCGGAAATGAAGCCGAGCAGAAAACACAGGCTTTTATGGGTGGGGCGTTTGTTGAGCTCTGCGATAGATGTGCTCGGAAATTGATTGAATTACGCCGGCTATTTATTCGGCAAGATGTTAACGTTGTTTCTATGAGTGTGTAGGATGACTTGGGTTTTAATGGGGAACACCTTAAAAACCAGGGTTAGGTCACCAGCTGCGCAGCTGACAAATAGTTACTATCTTTTTGTTAATAGTATCTTAGTAAACTTGGTTCTTTCAGATGCAATGAAATGTCATAATGTGTCATAATATTGTCACTGGCATCCTTGGCACCACCCTTTTGTCTTGCGAGTCCCTGTTTTTAAGTTACGAATTACATTATAATTAGAACAGTATTTAGGCAGTGTATATTTCACAGACTGAAGTCGGTGTACAAACTCTAACAGTACAGTACAGTAGAATGGATAACTGATAAATCTAATCAATATTTTTTCATAAAAAAGTTTTGGTTGAATTACTTTATATGTTAAGTGAACATTTTTTTCTTTTTTATTCAAAAAGTTCAATTCACAAAATTGGAGAAATTTGATTAGAAAGTTATTTTTGGGTTTTACAGTTTAATAATTGAATGAAGTAAGTACCACTCAGCACTGTTCAAACTGTCAGAACAAGTGCTTCGAAGCATTATAGGAGAGTTCAGTATAGAGTGGTATTAGCATTGGAAGATTGTCCCCACAGTAACTAGCTGAAATACTCACCCAATTATCAACACCCTCGCTAGGGCTCAAAAGCTTTACAAAGGAGGGCTTCATGAATTGTTAAGGACACATGAGTAGGAAGTTTGTTCTTTTGTTCATTCATACTTAGTAAAGATTCCTAAATCCTATTGGTCCATTCAGGTCAGCTGACCGTGGTTAATCCTGTGAGTAACGCATGGTAAAATTACGGGGCATCACTTTAATAAATCTTTGGTTATACTGTATGTAACCAAAAATGTTTTATTTTATGATTTTTCCCCCACACAAATGGTAGTGTATGAATGAACGGGGTTAATCAACGGTCTAGCGTGCATTACTCACATGATTAATGCACTCCAGGTGTTAATGCTATCGCTGGATGCACTCGGGCTCTGCCCTCGTGCATCGCTTGCATTATCCCACGATCATGCATTAATCCAGTGAGTAACGCGCGCTAGACCGTTGATTAACCCCTTATTTATAGGTGTACACTTTTTTCTAAAGGATAATTCCTTACAATTAATCCTAACTGTAGTAATAAGGCAAAATGCTACATTATTTCATCAATACTGTATTCATATTGCATTCAATATGTCTGTTTAGTAACAATGGCTGCCATTGAATATTCATCATCAAAATTTGTGATCTGTACTTTGGATCGATCTATCGTTCGAATTGGACCAGCAAATCTTTAAAACCTTTAAGCAGCATAAATGGAAAACTTTAAAGGGGAAATACTGTACTGTAATATGTATACTATACCAGCCAACTGTGAAAAATGTTGCAATTTTCATTTAATGTAACAGATTTGAGGTTCATAAATTGAGTTTCTCATTCTGAAGAAAAAGGATAATGTTGCAGACAGCACTACTATATATACTGTACAGTGTACACATTTGCCTTTGCACAGCATATTGCTATGCAATACCAGATATTAAATTAATCGCTCAAAACTGCAGCATAAATGTAGAACTTTGGATGTAAAGATCACATGACTTGTCGAATACATGCATGTCATGCAGTACACCATTTAACTTGCCTGTCTTCTATACCAAACAAAAAGGCAATTTTGAAGAGCTTTCCAATATTAGAAGATCGTCAACAAATTAACAAACACACTTTATTGATACTTGAGACAGATGACAGCTCTTTCATCGAATGAAAATTTAACTGTGCATGCTACACTGTACAACAGTTACCACGGTAACAGCTTGTATTTGTGCTCTGTTTTGCAGGATAAAAGCTTTTTATTGATTGGTTTGCTTCCTGGTATTGTGTAATTAGTATTAGATTGGTAGTGAGCAACTCGTCATTAAACGGCCTCTTCTTGAGGTTTTCTCTCAGATCTCAGAATACCAAGATTTGAACATCTCAGGTGAGGAATCGATTTGATGAAGGATGTACAGTTTGGAAGACGAGAGTTCTGTACACTACATCGTACATGTGATGAATGATGTATGCAGATACTGTACATTATTTGGCGTTTATTCATTCGATTTGGCATGTTAGTAGTAGTAGTAGTAGTAGTAGTAGTAGTAGTAGTAAGTTGAGTCTTGTCTATCCGACATGCTCAGTGATTAACCTCCGCCACGTATCACGATCTTGCGCAAGGTTTATTGCTTCCTCGAAATTGTAAATGTTAACGTTCATATGGTAAGATGAAAACTGCATACCATCTACTAGACGATACATGTACAGTACTGTACCTGTCTAGATTAACTACTAAAGCCTATTAGTCCTGGGTACTACCTTTGACTCTCCTCTGATGGGCCAACACCTATCACCTCTTCCTTCCAAATCTACCAATTTTAGAAGTAATGAAGTTTCCTATCATTAAGAGCTACAGTATGTTATCGCTATCATGTGATTGAACAAAACACCAGCTTGTTGCAAGTTCTGTGTTGGGTGCAAAAAGATTCTCCACTGCACTGTGTTATATGTAAGATGAATTGCTATTGAGTAAAATTATGTGTGTGCCCTGTGATTCCTGTAGTAGCATGAAACTCACTCACTATTAAAGTGACTTACAGTAAACTCACATATCCTTTACAGTATTACACTATTACTTTCAAGACTTGAATTTGGACTTTTCGTTATTATTTACGAAGAGTGAATCAAAGGACCAACTCTCCTCTTCCCATGGATCTCACTCCGTGGCTGTCTTCACTATTGTTCTATGTCGCTCTCAAATATGGCGCAATTATGAATCAATATTTCTTTTAGGATGCACCTCTCTCTATAACAATGTTTATATTGATGTATTTTGTCTTTCGTGGTACAGTATGTATGCTGAGCAAACTTGTGCAGATATGGATTTTACATTCTTGGAACACTTTCTGTACTACCTGTACCTGGTTTCAAACACCCTGCCTTGAAGAATGCGACGCTTTCGTAATGGCAGCACGATACCTTGCCTAGGGTTAGATCATGTTTGGAATTTGTTCTCTCCAAGCGATTGTCATAGGATCACAGTCTTGATGTAGGGCACTGGGGTCGAGAGTGGAATGAGTTATTTAGTTTTCTCTAACAGGCTCTCTCTCTCTCTCTCCATCTCTTGCAGATTTTCTTTAAAATTTTCTAAAAAAGTACCTTGCCTAGGCTACAATACTTGACTTTGCATATATATCAGTAATTGGGACAGAAGCCTTCACTGTCCTTTAGGCTTTAACACTAGAAGCTAACTACTTACTACAACATTACATTGTGTCTTTTTGGATAAAACGTTGAATCGGTTGAGTAACACACTGATCAAGTGAATCTGGTGAGAAGTAAAAAATATGGTAACCGATGGCAACCAGCTACTTCAAGGGCAAAAGGGCAAAGAGAACGCTTTGAGTGTTGATTCAAATATATCCAAAATACATTGGATCGTAAACCCCTGCACAGATTTCTCAATCCCTTCAGGTTACCATCATCGATTCGAGAATGACAAAGTTAGCTCTATCACTGTGCATTACAAATGTGTAACCAATATCTGTCTTTAACACTTATGCATAATTCATGAACATCTCCCATTCCAAGCAAATTTCAGAAAATTGCAGAATATCCACTGGAAACTTAAGACTTGTCAGTACCACAGACAGACAGACAGACGGATAAGATTGAAGGTATAGTGTTCAATTAGTTCTTTCCTCCATTAGATTTTTCAGTCAACAGGGAATGCAAATAAGTGCCCAAACTGTTATATACAACAGACAAGCAAGGGAAATTATCTTTCCTCTGTGAGCCTCTTTACTCAATAAAAATCATCACATACATCAATGATCAACTGTATATATTTATGCAATGTGTTGGACATTTCACACAATTTACAGTTTCTATGATTTTGCTGTAATTTATGCTACAATGATGAAAGTAGCTTTTTAAAGTTTGCTCAATATGTAATACCCTATTAAATACAAGTTTGTCCTGTGGTACTAGGTCACTATAAAGTAACTTTGTAAGCATACATATCCTCAGTGTAAGTTTGTAATTTGATTTTTTCCAACCATGCTAATTGTACCTGAGGTCATCTTAATACAAGACAGCCAGAGTGCAGTTTTTGTGAGGAGACAGGTCGTGAGCAGAAAAGTATCGAACTGTTGGTAAATTAATGCATCCGGTTGTAAGGAGATGGCAAAAACTTGTCAAATTACTAGTAGTACTTACAAAGCACATCATAGTTCAGTCCAAAACATTATTTGGACCTGAGTTGCCTTTCAGTTTAGACTTATATTCTTGAATACATATATTATGAAATGGAAACAAATCTACAGTACTTCCACACTCTGTGACTTGGAAACAATTTTACTGTTTTGGTTCAAATACGACCATTAAACTATTAAGTGGCGGGAAACGTCGCTTACCCCTCCATGACGTCTTGAAAGGGAAGGCAGGGTGGGGGATGGGGGAGGAGGACACAAATTTTCCAACAGCATAACATCGTTCTGTGCAATTATCGCTAGACCTCAGGATGAAATACATTCATTGATGTAATATTGTAGAAGTCTTAACTGCACTGTACCCCTCTTACTGCCCCTTTTGACTTAAAACTGTGCCAACCACCTCGATTGTAATGAAAGAGTTTGCTGCAAGCGATATTCCAAAGCCAATTCAACCTAGTTCACAGACGTTTCGTTAATGAAGTTATTCATCAAACTGCGGGGCAGATGAAAAATTCATCACCGAATGTCCCCCAACTGTTCGTTTCGTTAATTTTTCATCAAAAACTTCAAAAGGAATAATTTGTATTAAGAGTATTACCGCATGCACGGTCGGATTGTGTTATAGTCTTTCTGAATTTAAATCCATTAGTTGCTTCATCACACAGTGACATACAAGATTGGGAAGATATGTTGCCACGGCAACCACGCTCATAAAGTGGAAAAGGTTGGGAGGTAATCATCCTCGCTCCTGACGATATATCAATGGCAGCCGTATAGGATTACGAGATGAAGAAAGAAATTGTAAAAAAACAACAAATCATAAGAAACAAAGAGCTTATGCGGGAGAAGGATAATTACAATGATTAATTGAGAAAATTCAAGAAGAATTATAACTTACTGACCTGACTGACATTGACTGATATTTTCATCTATTTTAAGGCAAGTCTAAAGTCCAGTATTTTGTATGACTAGGCGTGTGCTTAATGTGTTTGTGTCATAAATTTCCTTTTGGTTTCACGGTACTGGGATTAAGCAGATGAAAAAAATGATTCCTTTTTTCATTGACCAAATTTAATAAGACATACAAAAACAGCCCTGAACAGATTCAAAAGTGTTACCACATTGTTTATTGCAGAACATTCTAGCAAGAAAATGTAATATCACATTTTATACTGTACCGACTATAACATATGCACTCACAGTACTGAGCTGTACACCAAACACTGCAGTATTACAGTGAGATGTCCATATCATTTTGGATATATTGCTGCTTGCTTGGCCAAGATTTGAGTACTAGTACTACCGACATGTATCTTCTGATAACAGATGAATTGAAGCAATCCTAATCCCAACTCGTCGTCGACGTGGCCAGTTGGGGTTTCGGGGATCTATTTTCGAGATTTTTTTTTCATAAAGACATTTTACCGTCGCTGATTGACATTTATTCCCAGGAGAACAGACATTCCCGCAATTCATGAATGTCATGAAAACACAAGAGTTCAGAACTACTACAGTATATGTACAAAACTATGCAAAGCCACCACACTAATTGAGCGAGCCCTGGAAACTTTGGGGATTTAATCTCAGCGAGATGCCCGGTATTGAAACTGAAAATGATTCCACACTTATTGCGAGAGTTAAAGGATGATTTCACAAATGGAGCAAGGCAGAAAAATTTACAATTTACTGTAAGACAGAAGGTGATTAAAGACAAAAATTAGGCAGAATTCTTTTTTTTTCTTTCTTCCCCCACTGGTTTGGAATTAATTCTTGCTACAGCATACATATAGTAGTACGTCTAGGGCATAGAGAAATAAGCTGTACTATGTGTCTTATACATAGTATTACATGCTGCATACAGAATGGAAATAAAGAACATACTTCTAGTCAACGATTCATGAAGAAGGTTTTAACTATGTCAAAGGCAGACTCTAGTCATTATGTCAACTTTTGTAAACCTTTCAGCCATCCCAACTCGAGATGCCACTTGTTTCATCCCTGCAAAAGATATTTAACCCTTCACCCTACACTTCCTCTAGACAGCAGAGGGGGGGGGAGGGAAGGGGGAGGGCAGTTATGTTTGCCAGTAGAGAAAAAGGAACTTGCATTTCTCTGCCAGTAGACTTAAAGAGTTGAGAAGATAAACACATGATAAGTTCAATAACAAATGTTAGTTAAAACATTTGGCAGGACTTTCCGTACCTACTGTAACGTTAATCCTGTACATATGTTAAGTACTTATTATCAGCAAACATATCACTAAGGCTACTCCAGTAAGTTATTACAGTAAACTGACCTACAGGTTGCTGTAATTCAGGAAATTACCAACTGTGGTAACTTAAACTTAGCTAGCCAATAGAATTTTTAAGCACTTCCATTTTTGAAGCAAGTGGCTAAAATTGCATAATACTGCTCAAGCCTTTTTGTCCCAACTGGATGCTTCCGTAGCACTTTCTCTTTAATATGAAAGACTGCATATATTAGTGGTCTAAACATGAATATTCAACTGTTTGACTAGTAAGTCTCTGAGGTAGCTGATGTCTTAAATTTGCCACGTTTTGGATTTCTACCGAAAAGCTATGCACGCAATACTAACTTGACATGACTCACAGTTGTAGCAATTCTTGTCCCTCCTTGACCAATCCCACTGCTCCCCTCCCCCCTATCCCCTTCCTCTTTCTTTCACCTCTGACCCCATCAAGAAGCATCAGTATGACCTACCTTTCTTGGTCTTTGGTTTGGATGCTGCCGATGCGAGTGTAATCTCGTCTTCCCGATTCAGGCCCTGTCGTAACGACCCATTTTCGACAGGATGTCGCTTGATCCGTTTCTTTAATTTGGCCCCAGATTTGGTTGAGACATTTCTTGGTTTGGTCGCAACAATTTCTTGCCCGTGGAATTGGAAACCGGGGGGTCTCTCATAAGTGGGTCCACTAGCCGTGCTGCTACATGGCGAAGGAGGCACGTCCTCATGGTCTGACCCCTCGCCCTCTGACGAAGAACTGGAACTGCTGAGAGGGGCAGGGGGACCTCTCTTGCTGGATAAAGTTTGCTTGGCAGCCATCCACAATTTCACATCCTTGAATTACTGCCTGAGCTCGTGAAAACCTCAAGTGTCTGCTTTGGGTTTGAAGAATGACGGGCTCTTGTCGTAAATGGCTGCTGTAATAACCGTGGCTGTATCTTTAGGACCGGAGAACCGCCATCTAACAGCAAAATATTTCTAGGCTCGCGGTATTCTTCTTAGACCACTGTTGGTGTGCAGTACTTTCATACTTTTGGAAGCCAGTCTGTGTGAAAAACCATAAGTTGTAGAGATATTAAAAGAGACATATTTTCAAAATGGTAAAAAAAAATGCCCCCAAAATTTTTTCATAAGGATTCAAAATTAATGCACCACAACCACCATGATTCTAATGAGTTACAAAAACGTAAAGACTTCCAAGTTAGATAGTTCCATCTAACTTTAATACAGTATTTTTATTAGTTTACAGGTGATAATAGGCCTACAGGTATTAATCTGTCTTCAGTATGTACAGTACTTATTCATTCATGCAAAAACATGTCGGTTCTCATCCGAAACGAACGGTAGATTCTTGAAGGAGGAGATTTTAAGTGAGCTAAGTCCCAGATGTGGGATATAGGGAGCTGCAGTACAGTATGTGCTACAATAATAAAATTACTGCTTTAATATTTTGTGTAGATGGGGGAGAGTGCCTAAAGTTGACTGGAGATTGGTAGAGTGGGAGAACATCAAAATAATTTAGTTTATTGCCCATGAAAGAAATTTTAAATGTATTCCTTTCACATATATATGTGATATTCTCAAGTAGCTCAATAGGCCAATGCTCAGCCTTTATTGTTTGATAATTAACTGTTTACAAAGGATTGATCAGCTTTAATTAGCCTTGCAGAGCAACATCAGTAAAACTAGTCTGTTTGAGTCTTGTAGAGTACTGTATGTATGAAGACAATAGGTCTATTGTCTTATCTTCATTACCAGAGACATCCTTCAGTTATTATTATAGTCAAGAGAAGGTATTCCTCGCTATACAGAAATAGACTATTACGGACATTAATTAGACTCCAACTGTCTACATGAAAGTCTGGCTAGACTGCCATGAAAAGCCAATTTTAAAATTTCTAATAAATAAATTTTCAAAGAGTATGGTAGTTTAAGACTTATTTCTTTACTAGTTCTTTTGACTGTGATTAACTTGTTCTGTAAAGCGCCCAGAGTGCAGCTACTTCAATGTTTCTGATTCGGCGCTATATTAATCCACTAATATTATTACTATTATTATTACAATTATTATTACACATATGCAGAACATACCGTATATATACAATGTTGATTGCAATGTCTATTGCCACATAACTTGTAGAAGAAGATGTCAAACCTATACTATAATATCAATTTTGGACATATTTCATAAATTTGGACATATTTCACAAATTCAATAATTTTGGACATATTTCATAAATTTCATTTAATCTGACTGTCATCCTCTTTTAATCAGAAAATTACAAAAGATTCCTTCATTATCACTTAATTACTTATATTAGTTATTTTACCTGACTGCCACTATAATAGTCCCCGGGTCGCAGATTCGAAAAAAAAGAAGTCCTTTCACGAAAATATTCAGTTAAATCCAACACCATTCATGAGTATGAGGTTCACATAATTTGAGAAAGCAAAAACATTTTCTTTTTTAAAGAAAGATGTCTAAATGACACTTAAATGTAACAATCACTTTCCATGAAATAAAGAAAGAAAAAATTCCCAGCACATTCCTTCCGATCCACAGTACTTTCAAACACAAACATGAAACATGAAAACATCCAAAGAAAATGTCTTACAACCAGACCTACTATATTTCTTCCCTAACTATATACAAGATTAGAACAGTACATTACAGCACTGTAACTCCACTTGACTCAACCCAGCCACAGAGCTGCAACTCAGCCAGCTTTCTCTGTCATTGAGATGAAATATGAATGCTGAACGTAAACAACTTTGATCTACGGCAATTTAGATTCTATTGGCGAATTTATCCTCCAAAAGGCGACACCCGATTGCAAAATCGAACAGGAGACTGGGGAGCTCGGGTGTTTGTTTTCTTCAACAAAATTGTGTTTAGAATTTTTCTTCTTCAGCTGCTGGCTTCCATCGGACAAATACGAAAGCTGTTACAATATGACGCAGACTGGTCAAATAAATGTACCTGTTGGATAAATGTCAGTAGAACTTGGCACAGTTAATATCATCTACTACACAGTGAGTAGGTTTGTATGTAGATGCTTGGATCAACAGTCCTTGTTGGTAATAATCTCTCCCACGGCTCGGCTGGAGTTGTTGCTGAGTCAAACTGCTGCGTGGAAGTGAAAAACCACAAAAGCAGTTTGTTTTGATGAGAAAGAAAGCCTCTGTTCTGTCTTGTTGAGTTGATGAGGTAAGAAAAAAAAGGAGAGAAGAGTCACAGATGTGTGTAAAAGACTGATGATGCTGCGGATACAGAGTCATGGAGGAGGGAGATCTGTGCATGGATGAACAAACTGAATAGTCTGAACTGGAGAGGTTGATAAGATTACAGAAGCTCTTTGATGAAAGATGGAAGTAACAGATTTATGAAAAGAGAGTGACAAACACAGAAGAGTGAAAGAGGGAACCCTTAAAAGAGGTCACATTTTTCTCCCATTTGCAACAGGTTAGGAAGGAGGAAGCTAATTTCAAGCTGGTTTAGAATATTTAACAGTTTGTGATTAACAGTTCTCATGAAACATCTTTATGATCAATTGATCATCGAAAATGGTTACAGTCTGGATGCAAGAGGACTGAGGCGGAGAGACCATCAGTTTATAAAACTATTTCGGTTTTCTCCCTCTATGGCTATATCTTTGTGACATTTCTTGAAAATGATTTCACTGAAACATTGTGGTAACAGAAAAGAACCATATCCCAAATGTCCAAACCAATCACTGCCTGTTTGTAAGACTGTACATAAAGTACATGGATAGCAAGGTGCCAAACATCTACTATAACCTTTAGCAGACCTGCAAACTTTCTCGATTCTTGCCAGTTTTTTAAGTCAATGCTCTTGCTCTTTCCATTTTACGTCGTAATCTCCCGGCAAAATTTTTTTTTTTAATTTGCTTTTCTCAATTGCGATCTGCATCAGAATGCACCGCAGCGTTAGGAACCAAAAATCCACTTTTTTTTTCCGGAAAAAAATTGTATGAAATGCTTAATTCAGTCATTGTGTTCTGCAATGCCAATATACAGTCTTCCAGAGGTGATTTAGTAGTGTGCAAACCCAAAAACTGTTTCTGTTACTTTCTATATCGCTATCTTGACTTATTTTGTTTTTATCCAAAATTTGCCCTATTGTATTTCTTCCATAATATTTTAATCTACCTGGTTTTTCCCACCTTTTCCTTTGGCATTGAAGACTCGCCCCAAACCGTGTTTGGCCATCTGAAAAAGTTAACTCTCCGTTGCTTGCAAGTGACGTTTTGTTTGTGTCGCTACAAAATGCACACAGTAATGAAACGTGATACCTTGTTATCTTTATCTGGACCTGAGATGTCCATCGCTGTATCGTTTGTATACTGTGCTGTGGGTATTGACCGCAGCTGTACCTGTATGCACTGACTGTACACTAGTGTCTAATTACAGACGGTAGCAAGCTGTGTGTGTATTTTCTGGGATAGATGGTGGTGTCTAACACTTCTATTACACCTCATTCAAAACTAGGTCAGATTACCGGCATTAGACGTTTCTTTTTGCGCGAATCTTCACACCCTTTAAATTGTAAAACATTGTCACATTAAACATGTTAACATTCTGTTCCATTGAAGAACTAGAGAAAACTTGTCATTTCTCATCACTTCCCCGACCCCCCCCCCCACCCCAACAATTGTTTTATAGCAAGACTGGTGATAAGCCCCCATTCGCCACCCC
>JAIPMN010014449.1:0-10827 GCA_020650975.1 Apostichopus californicus | reverse complement strand
ATCACTGTAAGCCAGGACTGATAGTAGGTGAGTATCATAGTATCACTGTCAGCCAGGACTTATAGTAGGTGAGTATCATAGTATCACTCTAAGCCAGAACTAATAGTATATAAGTATCATCGTATCACTGTTAGCCAGGACTAATAGTATATAAGTATCATAGTATCACTGGCAGCCAGGACTAATAGTATATAAGTATCATAATATCACTGGCAGCCAGGACTAATAGTAGATAAGTATCATAGTGTCACTGGCAGCCATGACTAATAGTAGGTGAATATCATAGTATCACTGTAAGCCAGGACTAATAGAATGTGAGTATCATAGTATCACTGGCAGCCAAAACTAATAGTATATAAGTATCATAGTATCACTGTAAGCCAGGACTAATAGTATATAAGTATCATAGTATCACTGTCAGCCAGAACTAATAGTGTATAAGTATCATAGTATAAGTATCATAGTATAGTATAAGTATCATAGTATTATAGAGTATTATGTTTTACCACTGTTTACCTGTGAAAATAGAAATACATATTTTTTTTCCATCCCGGTAGGTCAAGATACATCTCATGGTCTGATCTGGTCCTGGGTCAGTTGGCTGATGTCTTCTATATTTGGAGCTTTTTGGGTGCTACCTGTCTTTCTCCTGAGCCGGTTAGTCAGCGCCCTCTGGTATCAGGTGAGTAGATAATACCTTGAAAGGTCCCAAAATATGCTAGAAATAGTCAAATAATGGTCACTCATAAATAAAAACCGATTTAAAATTTGCTCTTACGATTCGTCAACCTTTAACGTCAGCCTTGAAATCCCTAATATGTCTGTCCTAAAATATGCTAGAAATAGTCAAATAATGGTCACTCGTCTTCAAATGAAAACCAATTTAAAATTTGCTGTTACTATTCGTCAACCTTGACGACAGAACAAATCTCGTTCAGGGAACTCAGGTTAAAAGATTTTGAACAGTTATAGAGTCAGAGTTCATTTGAGAATGAAATCTCCACTTGCTTGATATTATTACACATATGAATGTGAGTAATGTAAGAATGAATGAATGTAAGAATATTATTACACATATGAATGTAAATATGAATGTAAGAGACTGACTTCGTTCAGCTTGCGGCTTAGATAATCCAATGAGGCTTCTTATCGAGTTCCTGCTTGCAGGAGGATCTAAAATACATACATACATACGTACTTTTGACAGATCTAGGAAAATTCTTCTCCACCCATCCAATCCTCGTCATGCAGAGAAAGCTGTTTTGGAAAGCTCACCCCTGAATTTGCTTCAAATTTTATAAAAAACTATCTTCCCTTGCGACTGTCTGACCCTCAAAATTTCCCCCGAAATATTAATGTCGGAGTGTTAATGGACCTGGAAGGCAGTCACCTAAAGATCCTAACCAGCTACATTATGTATGTGAGGATAGATCCAAATGGCCGATGTCAGGTGGCAGTATCCAATTTAAAGTGTTAACTCATTCTGGACCATTTCAGATGGGAAAACCATGGATTTCTAGATGAAAAACTCACCTTGGGCTTTCTTTTGTCCGATCTGTATCAAACCCTCGACCTCGCGGAGTTTTTAAAGAAAGCAAGTTTCTGTTTGAGTTTTCATACTCTCAATATCTGCAAGGTGCCAAACTTTTGGCAAAGACTACCATCATAATCATGGTTGTGTGATTATTAATGCTACAATATTAGTACCAACAAAAAGGTTGTTTACACTAACGAGACCGAAATGAATGATAATGGAGAAAAGAAAACCTTGTCTTGCTAACATTTGCGATAGTGACATAATCTGAATAAGGTAATCCTTTAGTGATTTACCGGTACGTTCAAGCGTAGAGTTGATTTTAATTTGTGTTTATTTTTTGTTCCAATCGCTAGGATATAGCTGATGCTGCCTACAGGAAATCCAGAGGACGCCCTCAACTACCAAATCTCAGCAGACTGATCGCCGACTTGCTATTTAGTGTGTTAATGCAGGTGATATTCCTTCTGCAGGTAAGAGTCAAATCTTCATCAGAACTGACTCTCTGTTTGCCTTTCCTTATTAGTATGAGTCTAAATGTGTATCACAATAGGTCAAGATCATAGTTGGTAAAGAGACGACTAAGTTTAAAACATTCGAAGGCTGAACGAAAAATAATGCACTTGTGTGGCCAATCGAGATGTTACTCCAAGCAGACTTGAACAGGGCTCTGTGAAACAAAATTTGCAGCATAAAAGCTCTTTTAATCTACCTAGGTGAATTTTGCAATCAAAGGTAATCTTCTGATGGAAAAGCCCCCATTAGAATTGGGGTATTGGGTAACTGGGGCAACATAAACCTAGGTAATGTAATCACACAAATATATTAATATGTAGCAAATGCCATCTTTGATCTTTAGCAGGAGGAATGAGTGTATAAACCTCTCGGCATTTAATGCTTCGGAAAACGTGAATGTGCTAGATTGAGACTTCCCAGAGTGTGTTCTAGAACCCTCCAAAAAGGGTGTCCAGGGTAGCAGGGTGGGTTGCAAGTCGGGGCTAATGGGAAAAGGTGATTGCTAAACAAGCGTATCAGATGGAATCCATCATTACATCTCCTCATTAAGTATATATGCATTCTTCATTGTTTATGAATCAATTTTTTTGTTTTTAATTATTTAGCAATATTACTTTGGATTCTCTTGAATATTTTGTGTCATTGTCTGCCTTTGTCATCTCCTCCACCAGAGCATGCTGGTGAGCAAGATCCCGATATCTGGAGTCGGACAGATAATATCTCTATTACACATCTGCCTACTCTACAGCCTGTATGCCTTTGAATACAAGTGGTTCAATATGGGTAAGTCATGTATCTAGTCATCGGTTAGAACTGATGAAAACAAGCCAATATGTTATGTAATGTAAATAAAATCTTATATAGCGAACTACGCGCGATGCAAACAATCTAGAATATACAATGACATAAAACAGTAAATACAAAAAACAGTAAATACATATACCATATATACAGATATATACAGGAATATGAGATCGAAAAACGATTAAAAGCACTGGTGAAGAGTAAAGCGATAAAACAGGTCGACTACAAAATCTACAATTTGAATGCTAAAAAGTGAAAATTCCAAATGAAGCTAGAACCTAAAAACCAACACGACAGAACATCACTTGCTTTCATCTCTTTCAACCCCAGACAAAACCTTGACAAAAGTTTTCATTATCAGAAACTTGCATGTATGACCTATAATAATAGATTTCATTCAAAGTATAACTATGCCTTGGAATTGCACCATTTCATTTCTAATATATATTTTATTTTTTCTTATGGGGAGGACCTCTAGAAATGAAACAGCAATTACTTCAAAACTAACAAATGTTTAATATTAATTATTTATATAATTATTAATTATTTGTGTTCTGATGGAATGTTATTGTAGTTTTCGCAATGACAGTATCACATCACCTCTGTGTACTGTATGTCCTGTTTACCTTTAATATGACATCAGGTATTGTTTGGACGAGGCAGTTGCCATTCAAAGGAGCTCTAACCCCCCAAATATAAATCATAAATAAAAAATAAAAGAATAGAATAGAATAATATAAAATAATACAAAATATTATAAAATAATACAAAATATTATAAAATAATGTAAAATAATATAAAACTATATAAAATAATATAATCTTGCAACATTTCTCAAAAGATGTGAAAAAGTGATTTGTTTATTTTAAATTCTTTTTTTGTTTTTAATTTGGATTGACAGGTTGGGAAGTCCATCAGCGGGTCCGATACCTGGAGACTAATTGGCCGTACTTTGCTGGCTTTGGTCTTCCCCTAGCAGTACTTACTCATCTACCTGCCTCTTTCCTGGCGAGCGGGACAGTGTTTGCCGTCCTTTTTCCGCTGTTTATAATCAGCGGCAACGAAGCTAATCCACCCAGTCAGCCTTGGTAAGTTGCCTTCGTTAAATTTCCTTAATAAACATGTAAATATGCAAACAAGGGATCATACCAATAACCGTGTAAAAAGGGCTGGTTGACCTAAAGAGATGTAATTTATTCCTGAGACTGAAATCCAGGCCAGTTGTATATTAAAGGAAGTCGGGATGATATAAGGGAAACGAGGAAGTTGATCCAAATCTTTGCATCCTTAGTGCATCCTTAGTGTTCTATCGAATATGCTTATGCGGTCTGTGTTGGTCTGTATACATGTAACTGCATATATATCGATGTCATTTCTGGTTTCGTGATAAAGAAGGTGTTGTGGGTTTAATACATACTGGTGCTTACAGCATGGAACCAGTTAACTAGGAGTGCCACCAACCTAAGGCTCAACACCGACCTGCCTTGGCCGTGGAGCCAACAAGGACTTAACAGCCCTCGCAACAAATTAACAGCTATATTTTGCATTGGTGGCTGTCGTTCGTTTCGAAAAAAAATGTCGCTTTTTTCATGGTGATTTGCTAAAAGTTTTCTTTCTTTCTATTCTCTTGCAGTAACCACCCTCTCCACATTTTTTCGTATTCAATCAGTGTTGCCAATTTAGTATTTCATACAGCCGTCAGTAGACCAAATTCAGCCCAAGGGAGAAGGGAACGACTCTCCTGATTGGTGCAGCAAAGTCATGTGACAGGAGACTGACCAATGGTGAACAGTTTTCTACAAGAGTGGTGCAATTAACATAATATATTTGGCTGTATACTGCAGAGTTTTGATTGGTGCAATTAAGTCATGTGACTACTAGCCAGGGACTCTTGCCTTCAGGAAGCTTGTTTTTGGTGGCTGTGATGAATAGGTAAAGAGGAGTGTGTTCCATTGGGAGAAAAGCACAGGAATGGTATTCCTTTATTCTTCCCGAGCAAATCGAGAAATTAAAGTTCAAACAAAATTTAGTAGTTTCTTTCAGTAACTTGCAAAGCAGTTCTTGCTAAAGTTAGTATTTGCAAAGTGATTTTTTTTAACCTCCAGTAATCTTTAGTTAGATGATCAAATTAAAATGTATAATTAGTTGTATGCAATATTTCGATTATAGTAATTAAGAAGGCAAACATTCACAACATCAAAATACCCTTGCTGAGAGGATGCGTCATGACAACAGAGGCTTCTGGGATTGTTCGTTATGCATGAATAAAACTGAACCAAATCATCTATATGCAATTACTGATACTCTTTATTAAGTGTAGGAGCATAGATATGCCTTGTGTAACCATACGATTCTACGAAGGCTACCCACCTGATAAGGGATGGGGGAGGGGGTGGGTGGGGGTGGAGGGTTGTGTTGATGGGCAAAGAGGATGGTAGTGGCTCAGTGGGGGGGACATGTTTAACTGCCACATATATATATGCCTTTGTGTAACCATACGATTCTACAAAGGCTACCCCCCTGTTTTGAATGGGGGGGGTGGGGAGGAGGGTTGTGTTGATGGGCAAAGAGGATGGTAGTGGCTCAGTGGGGGGGAGGATATGTTTAACTGCCACATATATCTGCCTTAACCATATTTTCACGAGTGATTTCAAATGTATTGAAGACAGCCACGAAGAGAGAAGTTGTAGTTTTCTTCAACTTTGCACTTTTTGCTTTCTTCTTTTCTTTGTTAGCTATAAAGAGGTAAAATAAATGTTTTCTGCTCTTTTTTTTTGCAAATGACCCTTGCAGCTATCTGTTTATGCCTTGTTTTTATATTAATACTTGCTAGATTTATGTTATGGAATATTGGCACATAAAAATGTAGGCTTGCTTTACTGTGTGTACTCAAAATAAAGAGAGATTAAATGACGGTCCCACAAAAAAACGTCGTCTAGATACCAAACTATTGAAATGTAAATTGTCTTCTCCTCAAAATAAATAGTTTTGGACCCTCCCTGATTGGCCTCCTAGGCTATATCGAGAAACGGCAAGAAATTAGGCCGCTAAAACAGCCAAAATATTTTCTGCCGTTACTAAAGTAAAAACCGAAAATGTTTGACGTACAAAACTGGTATTATTGCGTTTTTTTTAAAATTATTTTTAGATAACCAATAGAGTTTGCTTCATGTAGTGCTGAAATATGTATTATGCTTTTAATATTAGAAAGGCATTTCTTTGTCCCTTCCAAAAAGCCCAAGAAATAGTTTCCTTGGATGGTGATACCACTGGGGTATTGTTTAGTTATATGTCTGACTGCCCTTCATGCTTGACAAAGCTTCTTCAAAGAGATTGGACATTGTGACCTATGCAGGAATATATATATGTAGCCAAAATTAGTGTGTGTAATATCTATGTGTCTGTCTTCAACCTTGGCAAACATCACTATTATATTTTATGTTAACTATGAAAGATGCAGAAATGAAAATGGTGGCTATGTTGTATATAATTGATGGAAATTGAATAAAATATGCAAACTGTAAAATTTTGCCCCGATTTTTTGTTTTTTTTCTTCAGACATGACTTCAGTTCCATGTAAGGTATCTTGCTTTATCAATCGAACAGTCACAAGGTTCTAGGCAGTGTCTCTGAATTTGATTGAAACTGCAGACTTTATATCAAAATTCAAATAAATGAGTATTTATTTAGAGTATTTAAGAGTATATTACTTAAATAAATGCACATGACATATTGTCCCTTTACATTATTATGTTTAAATAGAGAGGTGGGATTGTGATACTGTCCCACTGTATGCAAGATTAATGTACTGTGGGGCATATGACTTAACCCACAACGAACAATGACAAGGGCCTTAGAGAAGGCAGACGGTATTAAATTCGGATATATAAATGAATGTTTTAACTGAATGGGTACTTTTGCATCCCAAACAGTTCTGCCAATTCTCGTTATTGCTAATCATTATCACAAAGCAAATTGCCAACTGGGATAACCAGAGCTGCCCATATTTATATTAAACTAAAAAATGACTGCTCAAGTGAAATAGGTTACATTGTATTTTATTTGCAATGATATCAAAAAGTTTGCCAGAATTTATGCAAAAAAAGGTTTGCTCCAATTTCTTAGGCTTCAATTAATATCAAATTTGGTCTGCCACAGAATTCACTCTGAGCACTTGAGATCTAACAGAAGAGAAAATATCACAGACAAGTGGCACTTTTCTAAGTGTGATTCAATTTCAACATTTCTCATTGTTTTAATAGTTAATTTTTACCAGTAATATCGATCAAATATCACAATACACAAACATATACACACACATACTAATACAATATACAAATTTTTTATCATACAGTTTGTTAAAAAAATCAAGATGATATGGAGTTGGAGTTGAGTTAATAAGATTTTTAAAAACAAAATTTAGTATGTTTACTGTACATCTTGATAATTCAAGTTGTATTTCATAGTTATTAGCGATGATTGAAAAAAAAAAAATATGTGGCAAATAATTTTGCTGGAAGGAATAGTACCTAAATTTGTGTACAATAATATCAAGGTTAATATTTCAGATTATAAAATTATATATACTTTACACCGCACCTTTCCATATTAAAATTCCTGAGTTGTGATTTAATTTGTATGCGGTGATATGACTAGCTCATGGGCTCAGTTCATTGTGTACTTTCTGTTCATCACCAAAACTGAAACTCTTGTTCTGCAAACACCACAAACAAAAATACCTTTCGAAATAATGTGTCCAAAAACCATACTAGCTCCACCTCAAGCTTGTCTCTTATAGTGACAGGTGGAGTGATGAAGGTATTAAGGGGTGGCAGAGGGTGTGTCCATGAGCCTTGCTAGCTCCGCCTCAGGCTAGTCTGTTATAGTGACAGGTGGCGTGATGAAGGTATCAAGGGGTGGCAGAGGGTGTGTCCATGAGCCTTGCTAGCTCCGCCTCAAACTAGTCTCTTATAGTGACAGGTGGAGTGATGAAGGTATCAGGGGGTGGCAGAGGGTGTGTCCAAGAGCCTTGCTAGCTCCGCCTCAAACTAGTCTCTTATAGTGACAAGTGGAGTGATGAAGGTATCAAGGGGTGGCAGAGGGTGTGTCCATGAGCCTTGCTAGCCCTGCCTCGAGCTAGTCTCTTATAGTGACAGGTGGAGTGATGAAGGTATCAAGGGGTGGCAGAGGGTGTGTCCATGAGCCTTGCTAGCCCCGCCCAAGCTAGTCTCTTATAGTGACATGTGGAGTGATGAAGGTATCAAGGGGTGGCAGAGGGTGTGTCCATGAGCCTTGCTAGCCCCGCCTCAAGCTAGTCTCTTATAGTTACAGGTGGAGTGATGAATGTATCAGGGGTGGCAGAGGGTGTGTCCATGAGCCTTGCTAGTTCCACCTCAACCTGGTCCTGTTTGGCCATCTCATCATCCAGAGATGGAGTCAATTCATCGAGGAGAAACTGCATCCCCTGAGAAGCAAAGAACGACATTGTAAATTTACTCACAAAACTATAAATTGAGTGTATTGGAAAGAATTTATAAATCAAGTCTCACGGTATACAAAATATTCTATGAATGTTTCATAAAATTAGCTGTGAATTATCCCCAACAGTACCTAGCGAACAGTTTCAGCCCAACTGGTATATGTAAAATAGACTAATGTGAGGTAATCTTGAAGTGTGGTAGGTGTAGGCTGCCAGCCAGTTGGGACATTTCCTTAATGAGGACATTTTCCTCTCTAGAGGACATTTTCCTAGAGGACATTTTCTAGAGGACATTTCCTAGAGGACATTTTCCTCTCTATACTGTTGTCTCATATCATGCTACAAAGAACTAGTACTGACAGTATGAACAGTTCCTAACCTTTTATCTGATTCTAATTTTAATACCACTCTATACTGTTCTATCATATCATGCTGATAAGAAACATGATATTCATACTGCTTATACTGACAATACAAGTGCTTTGAAGCGGGAAATGAAAGTACAGTTTAGGAAAAGTTGTCACAACTCGGTGAGGCTACCTGTTAATATTTCCAATTAACATACTCTCCAAAATATTTTTATTAATTTTTTTTTTATATCTTTTTTTTTTTTTTTGTGTGTGTGACATTCATGCCAAAAAAACTATGAAAACACTGTGAATATTTGATAATATGAAAAATTCTCGTTCAAAATGCTACCAACTGCTTCACAAAGATGATTCATATGAATATTCATGAACTACATGTACCGTTTCGTCTGCTGTGTCGTCATGGAACTGTTTGACAGGATTATTCAATTGTGTCGTTTCCACCGAATCTTGGATCATCAAACTTTCGCTGAGAAGCTGATCAAGGATCATGCCTGGTGAAATATCATTTAGAAAACTTGAAAAATGGGAAAAATGTTTAAAAATACATCAGTAGGCCTAATTCTGATTGGTTCCTGAATAATCAGTGCTGAGATTACACCTAGAAGGTTACATGAATTCCATGTTTACCTTGACTCTGTTAATGAATAGTTTTGCATGAGTTATCTGGCAATACATGACTCTGTTTATGAGTTTTGCATGAGTTATCTGGCAAATCATGACTCTTTTAATGATTATTGCATGAGTTACCGGCAACACATGACTCCATGAGTATTTTAGCATGAGTTATCTGGCAATATATGACTCTGTTTATGAATAGTGAGTTATTTGGTAACAAACGACTATTTATGAAATTAATTCTTGTAGTATTGAAGAAGAAAAACTAAGAGACTCTGGTGTTAGAGACTTATTTGCTATAAACTTGATCCTGTATTAAAAATATTATTTTATGCAAAACAGAAAAGGAACATTCAAACTTTTACATTTTATCGGGATATTCTGACATAATTATTATTTCAGTTTTTCATCCCTAAACTTCCGATTTCCTGACCTTTCTTGGAAGGCACTTATGCCTTAACCATCGGATCAATACATTAAGCAGTCCTCAACAAAAACAGCTAATGTTTTCTTTTCAAGTTTGATCTCTTTTCTATTATGTTTAGTTCACTTACCATCCAGTGCTCTCTCCTTGTATTCAGCATCAGTCCAAATCTGGTGTTGAGCTTTAAGATTCTCAACGAGGGATTCCATTATCACGATGTCGGCCACGTGTTCAGCAGATGTCTCGTAGATCTAACACACCGACATAGCGAGAGAATCAGGACACATTTCAGCGATCACTATTTAAGAAGTTTCCCGGGAGTCGTATTCATGAAACAACCAACTAATACTGTACAGTTTGCCTTATTACATTTGCTAAACTGAGTATTTTTCCTGGACAATCAGGTCTTAACTTTTCGTTGTTCTAACAGCAAATTTGGTTGCACTAAACATAAAGCATAGCTAAATATTAAACAAAGAATAATCAACATAACACTGTAGGAGAGATCTGTCAGATTTGGTGATAATATAATAACACACCTTTGGGCCAGTAAAAATCCCCTTTGGGTGGATATCATAGACCTACCACTAGTTTTGTTTTATTTTTCAGAATCTCCAATGCCATATTTTGGGGATATTTCAGTTATGATGAATGCAATATGAATTTGATGTTAACGACAAGTTGTCCGCTGGATGGCCTCTGAAGCTGATTGGGTAGGAAGTCGACAATTGAGAATCATTTGACTTGGGGAACTATCTGGCTTTCCTGAGAATGAGGATTACGCATATTTTGTACATACCTCTCTGTATTCACTCTCGGCTGCCCGATCGCTCGATGGGAGTCGAGGGCGCCCTGTAGCGTACATGTCAGTGACGAAGACGCCTGCAATCTCTCGAGCTTCCTCGTCGATTAATTCCTCAAACAGATCGTCCAATGATAGGTCGAGGAGGGATTCATTAACCTAATGAACAGAAATCAGGATTTTTAAATATTTAAAAAAAATTATCCAAAGTCAAAGATGTTTATAAAGAAGTAGCTTGTACTGCTTGCAATGTAACTCAAGGCCGTTCAATTAAAATGTGAA
>JAIPMN010014447.1:0-24042 GCA_020650975.1 Apostichopus californicus | reverse complement strand
GAGAACGGGAGCTTCTTTATCGGTTATTTCGATTTTCCAGTTCTTCATCTGATAAACTCATTCACCAATCCAATCACCCGACGCCTGCAAGTTGAAAACCTCTCGGCAAGTACCTGATAATGTCACGGCCGTCAGTATAGCTACTGTAGCTAGGCTCAGCTAGACGAGTGCCAGAATCGCCGGCAACTCAGTGAAAGAAATGGAATTTAAGGCTTCCGTATAGGCCGCAGCCCACGAGTCGTGCTATCGTGTGACAACGTGTTGTTATTATCCTCTGTTCAGAATGACGTCATCGCAGATGTCATTCGTTCTCCAATATGCACCAGATTGCATCTAAGGACGTTTCAAAACTAAAAATTTTCCAAAGGGGAGGGGGACACCCCCTCCCCTTAGACCCCTCCCCCATTTCTGTCACCACTTCCAGATCCGTCGGAAAATCATATTTGACTTAAAATATGCTCCAGATTGCATCTAAGGACGTTTCAAAACTAAAAAAAATCAAAAGGGGGAGGGGACACCCCCTCCCCTTAGACCTCTCCCCCATTTCAGTCACCACTTCCAGATCCGTCGGCAAATCAAATTCTCCACACCCCCCCCAACAAAAACCCCTTCGCTACGCCCCTGAACACGGGCGTTATTTTAGTCAGAGATGCACAATTAGGTTCAGGTTATTAGCCTCTGAATATTATTTGGCGGGGGACGCAAGAACAACAACAGCTACATGCCGAAGGAGTTTCAGTCAACTCGTGGATAGAATGAAACTGGTGAAGCGCGGAGTCTTTTAAATATCCGCTCGTGGCAGTATATAGCTATGAACAGCAGATATTCGAGAAAACAGCTTGCGAATGAAATTTAACCGGCGAAGCACTACTAGGTGTAGCTGGCTAAGCACCGGAATAAGTTAGCAGGCGACGCTAAGAAAGTGAGACAACTATGTATTGTGACGAACGAGGACTTAGGTAGCAATATGCACTGAGCGATTTCAGTCATCGATGAGGGAATTTAGCCTATATCGCAAAATGGGTTTAACTGATTATGCATCGACATAACTTAGCAACTGCCCACGAAATTGCAATCGACAACGCTACGCAGTAATTTACCTGTTGACGCACTAAGTTTAAGACAACAATTTGACAAGAACATTTAGCCGGTGACGAAAAAACAGTTAACACAATTACGTGCTGAGGTAATGTCGCCGTTAAGGAACGAATGTTTAACAGACTACATACAGCTAAAAATCCTACCTGAGACAAACGAAGGTTCAGAATATAACTACGCAAGAGAATGTTTAGCTAGTGAAAACAAGTGGAGACACTAACTGGCGAAAGAAATTTAGTCAGTGTCGCGTGAATGATTAGCGAAGGACGCATCAAAGAAACTTACCCGGTTACATACTGAGTTTGCGATAACAACTCCTCGAGAAATATTTGTGGGTGACGAACGAAATCTTAGACACAACTACGCACAGATTAATTTGAGTCAGTGACACACAATAACGTGTAGCCGAATACGCACTGAGGGAACATAGTCACGACGTACTAAGACTCACAATCTTACCAACCGATGGACTGTAGCCGCTGAAAAACAAAGATGTTAACAATTGCGCAACGAGGAAATTTAACCGGTGAAGAATTTTGAGTTAACACGGCGCGTATTTTTAGTTAGAGATGCACGATTAGGTTTAAGTGGATATGCTCCGCACGAATTTGGCGGGTGATACAAGAAGAGGCAATAATACACCGAAGAACTTGAAACAGTTCTCGGGAGTCGGCAACGTACGGAGATTTTGAAAAGTACGCTATTAGTAGAGCTTTTGACACCACAAGTTTGAGAAAATAGCTCGCGATGGAAATTTAACCGGTGAAGCAAAATTATGTCTTACCGAATACGATATATGGGACTACAACAGGTGAAACAGGAAAATGTTAAAGATTCTGCACCATTTTTTTCTGGTGACTTACGTAGTTTGAGCTAGCTCGGCGCTAGATTTTAGTCGGTGACGCACAATTAGGTTAAGGTGATTACGCTTCAACAGAATTTGGCAAGGGAGGAACGAACTTGTAGGCAAACTATCCGTAGATTCTGCATTGAAAACTATTTAAGGGTAGCGCCACCATAGGTTGGCGCGAAGCGTACAAGACAATTTTGGCTGAAAATGCCTCCCAGATCGCTGGGAATGGCACTTCCAAGGCCTTGTAGGTTGCATCTAAGCTTGAAATTACTAGCAATATCATAAAAACATACAAAAAAAATATGCTCAAGGGTGGGGGGGGGGTCGGGGGGGTCGCCCCCTTCGCCCTCTCCCCTCCCCTTGGCTACGCGCCTGGAGTTTGGTGACTGACGCAAGCTGTGTCAGACAACAACTACGCGCCGAAGGAATTTGAGACAGCTCGCCGAGAGAATGAAGCAGGGAACCAAAGGCATTTTGGAACTCCGCACGTGAAAGTTCGGTTAGTGACACCAGAAGTTTCAGAATATAGATCGCGGAGGGAAATTAACCGGTGAAGCACAAATAAGTGTAGCCGGCTTCGAAATGCGGGACTTTAGCCGTTGACGCAATAAGATTCAAATAATTACGCACCGATTGAGAAGAGTTGCTGAAGCACGAAGATGTTATAGATTCTGCACCAAGGTTTTTGTTCAGGTGACCTACGAAGTTTGAGTTAACTCGGCGCTTGATTTTAGTCGGGGACGCACAATTAAGTTAGGTTGATTACGCTCCGACAGAATTCTGTAGCTGACGCATGATGTGTCAGACAACAACTACGCGCCGAAGGAATTTCAGACAGCTCGCCGAGAGAATGAAGCAGAGATCCAAGGGAGAGTTTGAAACTCCGCAAGTGGTTGCAAGTGGTAGCTATCGACACCAGGAATTTCAGAATATAACTCGCGGAGGGAAATTAACCGGTGAAGCACAAATAGGTGTAGCCGGCTTCGAAATGCGGGACTTTAGCCATTGACGCAATAAGATTTTAATTTTTACGCACCGATTGAGAAGAGTTGCTGAAGCACGAAGATGTTATAGATTCTGCACAAAGGTTTTTTTCAGGTGACCTACAAAGTTTGAGTTAACTCGGCGCTTGATTTTATTCGGGGACGCACAATTAGGTGGTTAAGTTGATTACGCTCCAACAGAGTTTTGTGGGTGACGCATGATGTGTCAGACAAAAACAACGCGCCAAAAAAAATTGAGACAGCTCGCCGAGAGAATGACGCGGGGATCCAAGGGAGATTGTGAAACTCCGCAGGTGGTTGTTCAGCTATTGACACCAGGAATTTTAGAATATAACTCGCTGAGGTAAATTAACCGGTGAAGCACAAATAGGTGTAGCCGACATCGAAATGCGGGGCTTTGGCGGTTTACGCATTACGATTTAAATAATTACGAACCGATTTAGAAGAGTCGATGAAGCACAAAGATGTTAAAGATTCCGTACAAAGGGGCTGGTTTCCGGCAAACTACGAAGTTTGAGTTAATTCGGCGCTAGATTTTAGTCGGTGACGCACAATTACGTTAAGTTGATAACGATCCGACAGAATTTTTTATCTGACGCAAGGTGTGTCAGAAAACAACGCGCGCCAAAGGCATTAGAGACAGCTTGCCGAGAGAATGACGCAGGGATCCAAGGGAGATTGTGAAACTCCGCAGGTGGTTGTTCAGCTATTGACACCAGGAATTTCAGAATATAACTCGCGGAGGGAAATTAACCGGTGAAGCACAGATAGGTGTAGCCGGCTTCGAAATGAGGAACTTAAGCCATTGACGCAATAAGATTCTAAATTTTACGCACCGATTGAGAAGAGTTGCTGAAGCACGAAGATGTTATAGATTCTGCACAAAGGTTTTTGTTCAGGTGACCTACGAAGTTTGAGTTAACTCGGCGCTTGATTTTAGTCGGTGACGCACAATTAGGTGGTTAAGTTGATTACGCTCCAACAGAGTTTTGCGGTTGACTCATGATGTGTCAGACAACAACTACGCGCCGAAGGAATTTCAGACAGCTCGCCGAGAGAATGAACCAGGGATCCAAGGAAGATTGTGAAACTCCGCAGATGGTTGTTTAGCTATTGACACCAGGAATTTCAGAATATAACTCGCGGAGGGAAATTAACTGGTGAAGCACAATTAGTTGTAGCCGGCTTCAAAATGAGGGACTTTAGCCGTTGACGCAATAAGATTCAAATAATTACCAACCGGTTGAGAAGAGTCGCTCAAGCACAAAGATGTTATAGATTCTGCACCAAGGTTTTTTTTCAGAAGACCTACAAAGTTTGAGTTAACTTGGGGATTGATTTTAGTCGAGGACGCAAATTAGGTTACGTTGATAACGCTCCGACAGAGTTTTGTGGCTGATGCATGATGTGTCAGACAAGATTTACGCGCCGAAGGAAATTGAGACAGCTCGCCGAGACAATGACGCGGGGATCCAAGGGAGATTTTAAAACTCCGCAGGTGGTTGTTCGGCTTTGACACCAGAAGTTTCAGAATATAACTCGCGGAGAGAAAATAACCGGTGAAGCACAAATAGGTGTAGCCGACTTCGAAATGCGGGACTTTTAGCCGTTGACGCAATACGATTGAAATAATTACGAACCGATTGAGAAGAGTCGGCAAAGCACGAAGATGTTAAAGTTTCCGGTTACATACGAAGTTTGAGTTAGTTCGGCGCTAGATTTTAGTCGGTGACGCAAAATTACGTTAAAATGATTACGCTCCGACAGGATTTTGTGGCTGACGCAAGATGTGTCAGACAACAACTACGCGCCGAAGGAATTTCAGACAGCTCGCCGAGAGAATGAAGCAGGGATCCAAGGCGATTTTGAAATTTCGCAGGTGGTTGTTTAGCTGTTGAAACCAGGAGTTTCAGAATATAACTCGCGGAGGGAAATTAACTGGTGAAGCACAGATAGGTGTAGCCGGCTTCGAAATGAGGAACTTAAGCCGTTGACGCAATAAGATTCAAATAATTACCAACCGATTGAGAAGAGTCGGTGAAGCACGAAGATGTTATAGATTCTGCACAAAGGTTTTTTTTCAGGTGACCAATGAAGTTTGAGTTAACTCGGCCCTTGATTTTAGTCGGTGACGCACAATTACGTTAAGTTGATTACACTCCGACAGAATTTTGTGGCTGGCGCAAGATGTGTCAGACAACAACTACGCGCCGATGGAATTCAGACTCCTCGCCGATAGAATGAAGCAGGGATCCAAGGGAGATTTTGAAATTTCGCAAGCGTTTGTTTAGCTATTGACACCAGGAGTTTCAGAATATAACGTGCGGAGGTAAATTAACCGGTGAAGCACAAATAGGTGTAGCCGACTTCGAAATGCGGGACTTTTAGCCGTTGACGCAATACGATTTAAATAATTACCAACCGATTGAGAAGAGTCGGCGAAGCAAAAAGATGTTAAAGATTCCGCACAAAGGGGTTGGTTTCCGGTTACATACGAAGTTTGAGTTAATTCGGCGCTAGATTTTAGTCGGTGACGCACAATTACGTTAAGTTGATTACACTCCGACAGTATTTTGTGGCTGACGCAAGATGTGTAAGAAAACAACTACGCTCCGAAGGAATTTGAGACAGCTCGCCGAGAGAATGACGCGGGGATCCAAGGGAGATTTTAAAACTTCGCAGGTGGTTGTTCGGCTTTGACACCAGGAGTTTTAGAATATTTCTCGCGGAGAGAAAATAACCGGTGAAGCACAAATAGGTGTAGCCGACTTCGAAATGCGGGACTTTTAGCCGTTGACGCAATACGATTGAAATAATTACGATCCGATTGAGAAGAGTCGGTGAAGCAAAAAGATGTTAAAGATTCCGCACAAAGGGGTTGGTTTCCGGTTACATACGAAGTTTGAGTTAATTCGGCGCTAGATTTTAGTCGGTGACGCACAATTACGTTAAGTTGATTACACTCCGACAGTATTTTGTGACTGACGCAAGCTGTGTCAGAAAACAACTACGCTCCGAAGGAATTTGAGACAGCTCGCCGAGAGAATGACGCGGGGATCCAAGGGAGATTTTAAAACTCCGCAGGTGGTTGTTCGGCTTTGACACCAGAAGTTTCAGAATATAACTCGCGGAGAGAAAATAACCGGTGAAGCACAAATAGGTGTAGCCGACTTCGAAATGCGGGACTTTTAGCCGTTGACGCAATAAGATTTAAATAATTACGATCCGATTGAGAAGAGTCGGCGAAGCAAAAAGATGTTAAAGATTCCGCACAAAGGGGTTGGTTTCCGGTTACATACGAAGTTTGAGTTAATTCGGCGCTAGATTTTAGTCGGTGACGCACAATAACGTTAAGTTGATTACACTCCGACAGTATTTTGTGGCTGACGCAAGATTTGTCAGAAAACAACTACGCTCCGAAGGAATTTGAGACAGCTCGCCGAGAGAATGACGCGGGGATCCAAGGGAGATTTTAAAACTCCGCAGGTGGTTGTTCGGTTTTGACACCATAAGTTTCAGAATATAACTCGCGGAGAGAAAATAACCGGTGAAGCACAAATAGGTGTAGCCGACTTCGAAATGCGGGGCTTTTAGCCGTTGACGCAATACGATTGAAATAATTACGAACCGATTGAGAAGAGTCGGCAAAGCACGAAGATGTTAAAGTTTCCGGTTACATACGAAGTTTGAGTTAATTCGGCGCTAGATTTTAGTCGGTGACGCAAAATTACGTTAAAATGATTACGCTCCGACAGGATTTTGTGGCTGACGCAAGATGTGTCAGACAACAACTACGCTCCGAAGGAATTTCAAAATGCTCGCCGAGAGAATCAAGCAGGGATCCAAGGCGATTTTGAAATTTCGCAGGTGGTTGATGAGCTGTTGACACCAGGAGTTTCAGAATATAACTCGCGGAGGGAAATTAACTGGTGAAGCACAGATAGGTGTAGCCGGCTTCGAAATGCGGGACTTTTAGCCGTTGACGAAATACGATTTAAATAATTACCAACCGATTGAGAAGAGTCGCCGAAGCACGAAGATGTTAAAGTTTCCGGTTACATACGAAGTTTGAGTTAATTCGGCGCTAGAATTTAGTCGGGGACGCACAATTACGTTAAGGTGATTACACTCCGACAGAATGTTGTGGCTTGACGCAAGATGTGTCAGAAAACAACTACGCGCCAAAGGAAATTGAGACAGCTTGCCGAGAGAATGACGCAGGAATCCAAGGGAGATTGTGAAACTCCGCATGTGGTTGTTCAGCTATTGACACCAGGAATTTCAGAATATAACTCGCGGAGGGAAATTAACCGGTGAAGCACAAATAGGTGTAGTCGGCTTCGAAATGAGGGACTTTAGTCGTTGACGCAATAAGATTCAAATAATTACCAACCGATTGAGAAGAGTCGGTGAAGCACGAAGATGTTATAGATTCTGCACAAAGGTTTTTTTCAGGTGACCAATGAAGTTTGAGTTAACTCGGCGCTTGATTTTAGTCCGGGACGCACAATTACGTTAAGTTGATTACACTCCGACAGAATTTTGTGGCTGGCGCAAGATGTGTCAGACAACAACTACGCGCCGATGGAATTCAGACTCCTCGCCGATAGAATGAAGCAGGGATCCAAGGGAGATTTTGAAATTTCGCAAGCGTTTGTTTAGCTATTGACACCAGGAGTTTCAGAATATAACGTGCGGAGAGAAAATAACCGGTGAAGCACAAATAGGTGTAGCCGACTTCGAAATGCGGGACTTTTAGCCGTTGACGCAATACGATTTAAATAATTACGAACCGATTGCGAAGAGTCGACGAAGCAAAAAGATGTTAAAGATTCCGCACAAAGGGGTTGGTTTCCGGTTACATACGAAGTTTGAGTTAATTCGGCGCTAGATTTTAGTCGGTGACGCACAATTACGTTAAGTTGATTACACTCCGACAGTATTTTGTGGCTGACGCAAGATATGTAAGAAAACAACTACGCTTCGAAGGAATTTGAGACAGCTCGCCGAGAGAATGACGCGGGGATCCAAGGGAGATTTTAAAACTCCGCAGGTGGTTGTTCGGCTTTGACACCAGAAGTTTCAGAATATAACTCGCGGAGAGAAAATAACCGGTGAAGCACAAATAGGTGTAGCCGACTTCGGAATGCTGGACTTTTAGCCGTTGACGCAATACGATTGAAATAATTACGAACCGATTGAGAAGAGTCGGCAAAGCACGAAGATGTTAAAGTTTTCGGTTACATACGAAGTTTGAGTTAATTCGCCGTAGATTTTAGTCGGTGACGTAAAATTACGTTAAGTTGATTACGCTCCGACAGGATTTTGTGGCTGACGCAAGATGTGTCAGACAACAACTACGCTCCGAAGGAAATTGAGACAGCTCGCCGAGAGAATGACGCAGGGATTCAAGGCGATTTTGAAACTCCGCAGGTGGTTGTTCAGCTATTGACACCAGGATTTTTATTATATAGATCGTGGAGGGAAATTAACCGGTGAAGCACAAATAGGTGTAGCCGGCTTCGAAATGAGGGACTTTAGCAGTTGACGCAATAAGATTCATATAAATATGCACCGTTTGAGAAGAGTCGGTGAAGCACGAAAATGTTAAAGATTCTGCACCAAGGTGTTTTTTCGGTGACCTACGAAGTTGGAGTTAACTGGGCGCTTGATTTTAGTCGGGGACGCACAATTACGTTAAGTTGATTACGCTCCGACAGAATTTTGTGGCTGACGCAAGAAGTGTCAGACAACAACTACGCGCCGAAGGAATTTCAGACAGTTCGCTTAGAGAATGAAGCAGGGATCCAAGGGAGATTTTGAAACTCCGCAAGTGGTTGCAAGTGGTAGCTATCGACACCAGGAATTTCAGAATATAACTCGCGGAGGGAAATTAACTGGTGAAGCACAAATAGGTATAGCCGGCTTCGATATGCGGGACTTTAGCCGTTGACGCAATAAGTTTTAAATAATTACCAACCGATTGAGAAGAGTCGGCGAAGCACACATATCTTAAAGA
The DNA here is from genome assembly GCA_020650975.1 of Apostichopus californicus. Taxonomy (NCBI): domain Eukaryota; kingdom Metazoa; phylum Echinodermata; class Holothuroidea; order Aspidochirotida; family Stichopodidae; genus Apostichopus; species Apostichopus californicus. The sequence goes on along the minus strand of JAIPMN010014447.1, from coordinate 15,068 downwards.
TTGCCCACAAAGGGGTTTTTTCCGGTGACATATGAAGTTTGAGTAAACTCGGCGCTTGATTTTAGTCGGTTACGCACAATTAGGTTAAGTTGATTACGCTCCGACAGAATTTTGTGGCTGACGTTAGAAGGGTCAGACAACAACTACGCGTCGAAGGAATTTGAGACAGTTCGCGGAAGAAATAGCCGGTGATACACGGAGATTTTGAAAATTCCGCGCGTGGTTGTTCAGCTATTGACACCAGGAGTTTCATAATATAGCTCGCGGATGAAACACAAATAGGTGTAGCCGGTTTCGAAATGAGGGACTTTAGCGGTCAACGCAATAACATGCAACAATCACGCACCGATTGAGAAGAGTCGGCGAATCAAGAAGAAGTTAAAGTTCCGCACATAGGGAATTTTCCTATGACAGACGAAGTTTGAGTTAAATCGGCGCTTGAGTTTAGTCGGTGATGAGTAATAAGGTTGCGGCTGACGCAAGGTCAGACAACAAAAACGCGTCGAAGGACTTGAAGACAACTTGCTGAAAGAATGAAGCTGGTGATACACGGAGATTTTGAAAACTCCGCACATGGTAGTTCAGCGAGAAGTTTGAGAAAACAGAACGTAGAGGGAATGTAACAGCTGAAGCACGAAGTTTAAGACACCAATACGCCTTGACGCAAGACAGTTGAGACAAGTACTACTGACTTGGTTAAGCACAACTTTTTAACAGACTGCGTTCCAAATATATCCAGCAAGTGATGCCAGAAGATTCAAAGAATAAATTCGCACGAGGAAATTTATCTAGTGAAAAGAATTTTGAGACAAAAACTTGAGAAGGGAATTTCGTCAGTTAAGGCTTAGTTAAGAATGCCTAGAAGAAAGCTATTCTGTTCCATACGAAGGTTGTGCAGAAGTACTCACTGAGCGATTTTAGCCAGCGATGAGGGAATTTATCCTATGTAGCACCTACAGAACTTAGCGAGTCACGCACGAAGTTGCAATCGATTACGCTACACAGCCATTAACATTGTGACGTACGAAGTTTAAGACAACAATTTACCAAGGGAATTAAGCCGATGCCACAAGACAGTTGAGACATATACACACTGGGAAAATGTCGCCGGTTTGGCTTCTTATGGGTAGCCTCAGCAGGTGACGCACGAAGATTAAGACAATAAGTACGCACGAGGAAATTCAGCTAGTTTATAGAATTTGCGACATTAAGTTGCAGGGAGAAATTCGTCAGTGTCTCGCGAAGGTTTAGTGAAAACCGCACCGGTAAGATACGAAGTTTGATGCAGCAACTTCTACAGGGAAGTTTGTCGTTAGCAAACGAAGACTTAGACACTACTGCGCACAGAATAATTTGAATCAGTGACGCACAATATTGTGTAGCCGACTACGTACTGAGGGACTTCAGACGATGAGTCACAGAGACTTAAACAACTGCGCACAGATGTATTATAGCCGGTGAAGTACGAATATGTTGATGACTCCGTACCGAGAAAAGGTAACAGGTGATAGACGAAGTTTGAGTTGTTTACGGGTGTGATTTTGTTGGCTACACACAGTTAGGTGTAGGTTATTACGCTCCGAGGGAATCATGTGGGTAACGCACGAAGGGTGAGACAACAACTACACGCCAAAAGAATTAAATACACTTCGTAAAGGGAATTAAGCTGGTGCGGCACGGTGATTTTGAAACTTCCGCTAGTGGTAGTTTAGCTGTTGACATCAACATTTTGTGAAATCAGCTCGTGGGGGGAATTTAACTATTAGGCGTCGTCGGCAACGCACCGAAGGAATTTAGCCGGTGACGATTGGAAAGTTATACAACGCACCGAGTGAACGGTGACGAACGATGCGGCACTGAGCAATTTTATACAGCGATGAAGGAATTTAGTCTATAAACAGTTTTAAGCCGACTTCGCACCTACAGAATTCAGCAAGTGACGCTCGAAGTTGCAATCGGCTACGCACTAAATTATTTAACATGGCCATAAAGTAAAAGTTAATCACGCACATCCAGTAGAATTTGCTGGATCACAGGTCGGTGACGCAGACGGTCGTTCCTTTGTAGACTAGAGTGTGTAGCAGGAACGAGAAAGATTTAATAAGAAGAAAAAACACATGTACCATCTTACATCGACAAGGGGACGTTATTCTGTTAATCCACGACATCCCACTTCTGGCAGCCGATACTCATAGCTGGTACAGCAACTACTGTTCACGGGTGTTTCTCGACATCTGGTTGGATGACCTGGTTCAAGGTGTCAAAAAGGAAATCAATGAAGAGATGATAAACAACTTTAGCATGATTACCAAATGTAGCGTGACCAGACTTTGTCACCTGGGAGTCTAAGGAGGCGAAGAGTTCGAGTGGGGTGGCAAGTTTCGCGCGAGACCAGTTAGGTCGTTTTAGGGACTTTTGCGACATGCGCCATTCCCAAACAATGGAAACCATGGTAACGGTACTGTTATAAATGTTTCTTTACCCTAAATTTCATCCGCTGAATTGTTGAAGTGATAATCTAACTAATATGATTGACTATCTAAATTGTAGATCAAGTCAAGCGCGTAGCCAGGATTTCATCTTGGGGGCGATTAAATTTCTTGACCTGTCAACGAGAACGCTTTGCGCTATCTGCGTGAGGTCCAGGCTTGGCCCCTGGAAGCTATACGACATGGTGGACTTTAGAGACTTAAGATCTCTTTTAACCTCTCTCTTTTTCCTATCATTTGGTGGGAGGGGAGAATATCACTAATTGATAACTCTGTGTACTGTTCTCATAATGTTTACAGTACATAAATGAGTATCGTTTCACTGTGTCTACACAAGTCTATGTATTTAATTATACTTGGAGATTTTTTTTTTCAGTTAAATTTGTTATCTGCAGAATCAAATTTAGAATTTGGATAAACTAAAAAACATCTAAATGGTATAACAATGGGATTTTGACAATTGGGTTCACTTTTTTGTCCTTTCAATTGTTTTGTCTGAACTTCTCATTTTGGTCTGGACTTTTCTTTCAACAGTATAGATTCAGTTATTTCATTGTCTGTGATTTGTATATGAAGCTCAGGTTCATCAATTTAGGCTTCATTCATGTGCTGGTCTGACAAATTGGTACATGGAACTAGTTCTTGTGGGACATGATTTATCACATTGATGGTAATAATAGGGTTCAGTATTATAATTAACCAACAAGTTTAACCATTTGAACAATTGACGGACTCAACTGGAGTCGGCTCCGAGTCAGAGTCCAGCTAATGCCAAATCGAGCCCAGTCAGATTCTAATGCACGCGAGTCCGAGCCAAGTCCGAGTCCAGAGTTGGGTGGAGTCCGGAAACGAGTCCTCACAATAATAAAGAATCGTGAAAGACTTAATTCGTTAAAATCAGCCGAACGAAAATTGCTTTCCAATACGTAATGCAATTAATAGCACTCACAGACTAAGCACGTCATACGAGAGAGAAATCTTCAAGATTCCAGATGAACTGTGACCACGTGGCATATCAATCGGCCGGAATGGGGCTTCAGTGGTTTAAAATATCGACCATCAGCAGTACTTAATCCGATTAATTCAGAGGCAGACACTTCGTGGTTATAGCCATTATCAATAAAGAATAATAATGAGAAGCTTAACGGAAGCTCTTCGAAATCAACTCGTGGTCTAAGCAGTTCCTACGGTCCTATACGTTTCAATCAAAGCAGATCGATCTGTAATGAAAAGAGAACAACAGAGGTGAAGATAATAAGACCTAAGTTCGTAGACAGTGACAGTCTAAATCCACTGCAGAAAGTTTCAAAAGGAATGAAGGAACTTCCTCGTTATTCCATGTGGTCCATCAAGAGGCAATTGGAATTCAGTTAAGACCAGATATATTGTACAACGCAGAAAGTGCTTGTAGGCGGGTGTCTCCTACAGTTCGTTAAAACACACAAGCAGTGCATGCTTAGGCTAAATCTAAATCAGGCACCTTGATAACCCACGTATCGATCGGCTGAAAAAAGCTGTTAGACAGCCTCGGCACCATTAGACATAAACTTGAGAGATGAGCGCAAGATCCATATTTTCGATTATTAGACGTACAGAAACTCCGAATTGCCATGTGACGTGTTACGTGGTAGCGATATAGACAGCAGAGGCTAAGAGTTAAGCCAGGAGTCTTCAATAGCTGCTCGGAGGCAGGTAACTGACTTTTTACTGAAAATGACACCGAAGCGGAATTTTCATATCTTTTAAGTATATTTGTCTGTATGAGAGATACCTTATTTGCTACAACGTGTTAGAAACACAGTTCCTTGGAAGTAACTCTAAATTAGGTATACAACATACCTGATTTCTTGTTTTACCAGGCTGCTAAGGTTCCTAACCTGTACAACGAAAAGAATACTTTTTATTGCCATTTTTTGGCAAATTGAATACAGCGAAGAAGTTTCAATCATCGAAATATTCACAATTCTGTAAGCATTTACGGTAAATATGAGAATAGTTGTTTAGGTTTGTATGAACTGATTTTGAGATTTACGGAACTTTCTCTGTGTCAGGAAAGACTTCATCTGCTTGATCTAAGGCTTTTGTTTGAACATCTACAATCAGCTAGAGTGTTATCGATTGCGTATGGAGGACATTCGTAGTATGTTACGCGCTAGTTACGAGTAGATACGGCTATGATACTGGTGTTGCAAAGGAACATCGAATTCGATCCTTCCGTCTGCTAATATATCTATGAACATTGCATATAGTCCTGAAATGCTTCATTCGTTCCATCTGCAGTGCACTTGTCTAAAAGGAATTTGAGACAGCTCGCCGAGAGAATGACGCGGGGATCCAAGGGGATTTTGAAACTCCGCACGAAGTTGTTCGGCTGTTAACACCAGGAGTTTCAGAATATAGCTCGCGGAGGGAAATTAACCGGTGAAGCACAAATAGGTGTAGCCGTCTTCGAAATGAGGGTCTTTAGCCGTAGACGCAATAAGATTAAAATAATTACGCACCGATTGAGGAGAGTCGGCGAAGCACGAAGATGTTAAAGATTCCAAACCAAGGGGTTCTTGTTTCCTGTGACATACGAAGTTTGAGTTAACTCGGCGCTTGAGTTCAGTCGGTGACGCACAATAAGGTTTAGTTGATTACGCTCCGACAGAATTTTGTAGCTGACGTTAGAATTTTCAGAAAACATCTACGCGTCGAAGGAATTTGAGATTGTTCGCGGAAGAAACAAAGCCGTGATACACGGAGATTTTGAAAATTCCGCGCGTGGTTGTTCAGCTATTGACACCAGGAGTTTCATAATATAGCTTGCGGATGAAACACAAATAGGTGAAGCCGGGTTCGAATTGAGGGACTTTAGCGGCCAACGCAATAACATTTAAACAATCACGCACCGATTGAGAAGAGTCGGCGAATCACGAAAAAGTTAAAGTTCCGCAAAAAGGGAAATTTCCTATGACAGACGAAGTTTGAGTTAACTCGGCGCTTGAGTTTAGTCGGTGACGAGTAATAAGGTTGCGGCTGATGCAAGAAGGTCAGACAACAAAAACGCGTCGAAAGACTAAGAGACAGCTTGCTATAGGAATGAAGCTGGTGATGCACGGAGATTTTGAAAACTCCGCACATGGTAGTTCAGCTATTGACAAGAGAAGTTTGAGAAAACAGAACGTAGAGGGAATTTAACAGCTGAAGTGCAAAAACTTGTTGCCGGCAACGCACCGAAGGAATTTAACTGGTGAAGCACGAAGTTTAAGACACCAATACGCCGTGACGCAAGACAGTTGAGGCAAGTACGCAGTGTAAATGACGCCGGTCAGGCAAAATATTTTAACAGACTGCGTTCCGAAAATATCCAGCAGGTGACGCCAGAAGATTCAAAGAATAAATTCGCACGAGGAAATTTATCTAGTGAAAAGAAATTTTGAGACACAAACTTGAGAAGGGAATTTCGTCAGTTAAGGCTTAGTTAAGAATGCATCGAAGAAAGCTACTCTGTTCCATACGAAGGTTGTGCAGAAGTACTCACTAAGCGATTTTAGCCGGCAATGAGGGAATTTATCCTATATAGCACCTACAGAACTTAGCGAGTCACGCACGAAGTTGCAATCGATTACGCTACACAGCCATTAACATTGTGACGTACGAAATTTAAGACTACAATTTACCAAGGGAATTAAGCCGATGCCACAAGACAGTTGAGACATATACGCTCTGGGAAAATGTCGCCGGTTTGGCTTCTTATGGGTAGCCTCAGCAGGTGACGCACGAAGATTAAGACAATAAGTACGCACGAGGAAATTTAGCTGGTTTATAGAATTTGCGACATTCACTTGCGAAGAGAATTTTGTCAGTGTCTCGCAAAAGCTTAGTAAAAACCACGGCGGTTAGATATGACATTTGATACAGCAACTTCTAGAAGTAATTTTGGCGTTAACGAAAGAAGAATTGCGCACAGTATAGTTTGAATCAGTGACGCACAATAATGTGTAGCCGACTACGCACTGAGGGACTTCAGACGATGAGGCACAGGGACTTAAACAACTACGCAAAGTTGTATTACAGCCGGTGAGGCACAAATATGTTAAAGACTCCGTACCGAGAGAAGGTAACAGGTGATAGACGAAGTTTGAGTCGATTCCGGGTGTGATTTTGTTGGCTACACACAGTTAGGTGTAGGTTATTACGCTCCGAGGGAATCATGTGGGTAACTCACGAAGGGTGAGACAACAACTACACGCGGAAGGTATTTGATACAACTCGTAAAGGGAATTAAGCTGGTGCGGCACGGTGATTTTAAAAACTCCGCTAGTGATAGTTTAGCTGTTGACATCAACATTTTGAGAAATCAGCTCGCGGGGGGAATTTAACTATTAGGCGTCGTCAGCAACGCACCGAAGGAATTTAGCCGGTGACGATTGGAAAGTTATACAACAACGCACCAAGTGACTTTAATCGGTGACGAACGAGGCGGCACTGAGCAATTTTATACAGCGATGAAGAAATTTAGTCTTAAAGCACAATGTTTTAAGTCGACTACGCGCCTACAGAATTCAGCAAGTGACGATCGATACTGCAATTGACAACGCACTAAAGTATTTAACATGGCCATAAAGTAACTGTTAATCACGCACATCCAGTAGAATTTGCTGGATCACCGGTCGGTGACGCAGACGGTTGCTCTCTTGTGGACTAGAGTGTTTAGCAGGAACGAGAAAGATTTAATAAGAAGAAAAAACACATGCACCGTCTTACATGGACAAGGGAATGTTATTCTGTTATTCCACGATATCCCACTTCTGGCAGCCGATACTCATAGCTGGTACAGCAACTACTGTTCACGGGTGTATCTGGAAATCTGGTTGGATGACCTGGTTCAAGGTGTCAAAAAGGAAGTCAATTAAGAGATGATAAACAACTTTAGCATGATCATCAAATGTAGCGTGACCAGACTTTGTCACATGGGTGTCTAAGGAGGCGAAGAGTTCGAGTGGGGTGGCAAGTTTCGCGCGAGACCAGTTCGGTCGTTTTAGGGACTTTTGCAACATGCGCCATTCCCAAACAATGGAAACCATGGTAACGGTACTGTTTTAATGTTTCTTTACCCAAATTGAACAGTTTACTTCTGAGTTCCATTCGCTGAATTGTTAAAGTGATAATCTAATTAAAATGATTGACTATCTAAATTGTAGATAAAGTAAAGCGCGTAACCAGGATTTCACCTTGGGGGAGGGGGGGGGGCGATTAAATGTATTGACCTGCCAACGAGAACGCTTTGCGCTATCTGCGTGAGGTCAAGGGGCTTGACCCCTGGAAGCTATACGAAATGGAGGACTTTAGAGACTTAAGATCTCTTTTAACCTCTCTCTTTTTTCCTATCATTTGGTGGGGGGGGGGGTCTCCCCACCCCCTGACTACACCCTTGGAGAATATCACTAATTGATAACTCTGTGTACAGTTCTCATAATGTTTACAGTACATACATGAGTATCTCTTCACTTTGTCTATAAAAGTCTATGTATTTGATTATACTTGGAGAATTCTTTTATTTCAGTTAAATTTGTTATTTGCAGAATCAAATTTAGAATTTGGATAAACTAAAAAACATCTAAATGGTATAACAATGGGATTTTGACAATTGGGTTCACTTGTTTGTCCTTTCAATTGTTTTGTCTGAACTTCTCATTTTGGTCTGGACTATTCTTTCAACAGTACAGTTTCAGTTATTTCATTGTCTATGATTTGTATATGAAGCTCAGGTTCATCAATTTAGGCTTCATTCATGTGCTGGTCTGACAAATTGGTACATGGAACTAGTTCTTGTGGGTCAGGATTTATCACATTAATGGTTATAATAGGGTTCAGTATTATAATTAACCAACAAGTTTAACCATCTGAACAATTGACGGACTCAACTGGAGTCGGCTCCGAGTCAGAGTCCAGCTACTGCCAAATCAGAACCTAGTCAGATTCTAATGCACGCGTTTCCGAGCCAAGTCCAAGTCCAGAGTTGGGTGGAGTCCGGAAACGAGTCCTCACAATAATAAAGAATCGTGAAAGACTTAATTCATTAAAATCAGCCAAAAGAAAATTACTTTCCAATACGTAATGCAATGAATGGAACTCACAGACTAAACACGTCATACGAGAGAGAATCTTCAAGATTCCAGATGAACTGTGACCACGTGGCATAGCAAACGGCCGGAATGGGGCTTCAGTGGTTTAAAATATCGACCATCAGCAGTACTTAACCCGATTAATTCAGAGGCAGACACTTCGTGGTTATAGCCATTATCAACAAAGATTAATAATGAGAAGCTTGATGGAAGCTCTTCGACATCAACTCGTGGTCTATGCAGATCCTGCGGTCCTACGTTTCAATCAGAGCAGATCGATCTGTAATGAAAAGAGAACAACAGAGGTGAAGATAATAAGACATATGTTCGTAGACAGTGACAGTCTAAATCCACTGCAGAAAGTTTCAAAAGGAATGAAGGAACTTCCTCGTTATTCCATGTGGTCCATCAAGAGGCAATTGGAAATCAGTAAAGACCAGATATATTGTACAACGCAGAAAGTGCTTGTAGGCGGGTGTCTCCTACAGTTCGTTAAAACACACAAGCAGTGCATGCTTAGGCTAAATCTAAATCAGGCACCTTGATAACCCACGTATCGATCGGCTGAAAAAAGCTGTTAGACAGCCCCGGCACCATTAGACATAAACTTGAAAGATGAGTGCAAGATTCCATATTTTCGATTATTAGACGTACAGAAACTGCGAATTGCCATGTGTTACGTGGTAGCGATATAGACATCAGAGGCCAAAAGTTAAGCCAGGAGTCTTCTATAGCTTCTTGGAGGCAGGTAACTGACTTTTTACTGAAAATGACACCGAAGCGGAATTTTCATATCTTTTAAGTATATGTTTCTGTATGAGAGATACCTTAATTGCTACAACTTGGTAGAAACACAGTTCCTTGGAAGTAACTCTAAATTAGGTATACAACATACTGTACCTGATTTCTTGTTTTACCAGGCTGCTAAGGTTCCTAACCTGCACAACGAAAAGAATACTTTTTATTGCCATGTTATAGCAAATTGAATACAGCGAAGAAGTTTCAATCATCAAAATATTCACAATTCTGTAAGCATTTACGGTAAATATGAGAATAGTTGTTTAGGTTTTTATGAAATGATTTTGAGATTTACGGAACTTTCTCTGTGTCAGGAAAGACTTCATCTGCATGATCCAAGGCTTCTGTTGGAACATCTAAAATCAGGGTGTTATCGATTGCGTTATTTGGAGGACATTCGTATATGTTACGCGCTCGTTACGTGTAGATACGGCTATGATACTGGTGTTGCAAAGGAACGTCGAATCTGATACTTCCGTCTGCTGATATATCTATGAACATTGCGTATAGTCCTGAAATCTGAAATGCTACATTTGTTTCATCTGCAGTGCACTTGTCTAAAAGAGAGTAGCAACTTTTTTTGAATTTACGACGAAGCCAACTTGGCCCTGTACTCGTGTGTTTGTTTGTATTCGGTTATTCGTTTCGTGAAAATGCCATGCCGTATTTCTAAGATGGTGATCGTAGCACATATCATCGGCGTATATAACGGATACATCTGGATCAACTGCCAATAAGGAAACGCATAAAATAAAATACGAAAGGACCAACCATGGAGGATCATGCGACAAGCTGCCTTGTCGCATTCAACTATTATAATACGGTACTTCTTGAATGTGTATTCTACAAATAAAACTAATGTCATAGATACCATTTCTTGTAAAGCTACGCGTACAATTGAATCTAGATAAATGGTACATTTTTCCAATGTTTACTGCGACTTTCAATTTCAAAATTGCCAGTTTTAGTATTTTCTGTCAAACATTCGAACTGCAGCTGACACGCACGCAGCTTATTTGGACTGTACATAGACACGAGAAGCAGACGACAGTACTCGTTGTCCCATAGCAACACCAGTTTCTAAATATCCATGGTGTTGCCAAAATTGAGTACATTGATCATTAATCTGCCATACGGCCATTAATGTATGTGGTTTATTTTTGTAGTAGCCAGCTTGTCGGTGATGACTTTCTGCTGAGGCCACTCAATTAACCACCTGTCTCATCAGCAGATCTACTCCGGAGAATAGCCATATACCGTAGTGTGGTCGTTATTATTATTCTTAGCGCAATTGTTTTATTGGTGCAAGTTGTAGGAGAGGAATGTTGCTCTTTACGATACAGTGCTGTCATGTGTTTTCTGCTTTGTAAACGCGTGTACTCAACATCACCAAATAATTCGAAATAATAGCATATGGCAGTTGAAAAGTATTCTGCCAAATGTGAACTTGAAGCAAACAGTTGTGATATCAAAATATGTAGGCCTACACTGTTAAAAATACCTACCATTAAGAAGAGACACATACCCAACCCTCATTACAGACCTAATGATAAAGACAACAATGAAAAACTTTTCCAAACAGCTACAACAAATCTATTTTGGGAGATATCACAGGTTTAACGATTTTGTTTCCCACATTGGCGGGAAACTTGTCTAATGATCAAGTCTAACGTGACATACATCATCCAGCCACATGTGCTCGAATTGCTTTTGTTTTTCTATATTTACTACGATGTTGTTTTTCTGTAATGGAAATGGGTGTACTATGCCAAACCTAACATGTTGCACCTCTTCACATGATGTGGGTTTGGCTTCGGTGTCAACACTGGTAACATTCTGGCTTGAAAATATAAAAGAATTACAAAGAGAGAGAGAGAGAGAGTTAAAGCTTCATGCATGAACATTCATATACGTTGGCTTATAGACATCCCCTATTGCAAAATTGGAACCATTTCAAATCCAAAGTCAGTCAAACTAGATATATATAGAGAAAACCAAACATTTTGACTGCTCTCAGTGTGCAACATCGCGCTAAACTGTTTGTATAGTTCATTCATAGTTGCACATTTCATTCACTGTTTGTATAGTTCATTCTTGGTTGCATAGTTCATTCATAATGGCATAGTTCATTCACTGTTTGTATAGTTCATTCATAGTTGCATTGTCACTCACTGTTTGTATAGTTCATTCACTGCACAAATTAAGACAGTGTTCAATTACCCAATAGTGCATGCTATAAAAGGGCGGTACGCAAATTTCACTAGGATGTTTTGAATGTTTTATCTTACATTCGTCAAAAATATATATTCGTGCATGGACTATCCTTCTAAGTATCGCATGCCAACTATATAAGATCAATACGTCGTAGCAGACCTGAAAGGTTAAATGTTGTCACAGTTATGTATTGAGATTGAAGCAATTTTTCAAAGATTGGAATTGCATGCAGTCCTTCGGCATAATTTTTTGTTTACATACTGTCTGCATGGAAACATTAAAATTCCCGTTGTAATAAGTCACTCTCACACAGAATGTTCAGCAAGTTGTTCCTTTAGGTGTTATTTTACCTGAGCAATTGTATACCCTTGTGAATATGAAACTCGTTATTAGTTTTCACTATGTCTGCCAAACGACAAACCTAATGGCAATTAATAGTACAGCTTTCACTTTTGTCGTTTACAGTGATACTCATTAACTGTTGCCTGTAGACCTATACCGTGAATGTAGTTTACCGTTACAGTCATATACCTTGACATTAAGTTAAAGCTTGCACATCTGCCTATAAACTGCTAATAGTTGACTGGTACGCATCTTCAATATTTTTCAAAGAGGTGTAGATCGACTTTGAGACTGACTAGCTTTATATGACAGCGACTTCAGAGACTGGCGGAAGAAATGTATCGTAAAACAACCAAGAAAAGCGTCAATGTGTACATTATATTTATGTCTGTACACTCATAGGTGTAGGCCAGAGAGGGTTATGTCCGAATGTGTGCACTGCACAGTAATGAATGGAAGTGCAGTCCAGGGGGGGGGGTAGCATTTTCAGATAGTGCTTGTCTCTCGTAGCGATTTTGAAGCACAAAAATAATTGCAAAAGAGGGAATTACTCTGAAATTTATGAAACATTGGAAATGTATTTCCGTCATTCTCTGCCAAGGCTTGTTTTTTACCAAATTGTTAAGCGGGTACTTAACCCATTTCTCCTGTATCAGTTCCTACTCCTTTAAGCGCACTGTTCAAATAATATGACCTTGTTACCGCGCAACAATATCCAATGAGTGTTAAGTGCAATTTCATTTCAACATGTATCGATTTCATATTCTGAGAACACAAGCAGATGGCGAAACTAGATGTACAGTAGTTGTGATATTTTTTTACCCTTACCTAAGAGTCCGCTTTACTTTCCGAGATCGACTTCTGGGGGTGCAACATCTCTTCTCCTCAGGCGCCCGTCTCCCTCTCAAATATACGCCCCTGTCAGTTTCTGTGTTTTAACTATACACGGTCGGAAGAGTAGAAGCGCCTTCTTTTTACAGTAGCTTCGTCACTTATATAGTAGTAGTAGCACCTTCTGTTTAGGGCAATGTCACCTCCAGTTGAGAGTAGCAGCACCATCTGTTTAGGGTAGTGTCACCTCGTGTTTATGATAGCAGTACCTTCTGTTTAGGGTATAGTATCACTTTCTGTGTTATGGTAGTAGCACCTCCTGTTGAGGGTAGTAGCACTTTCTGTTTAGAGTTCCAACGCCACCTGTGCTCCTGTTGACGTTCCATAGCCGTACCCAATCTATAAGACTCTGACATTATATAGATGTTCGAATAGCAGCCAGGGTCCTTGTAGATCAAGCCTGCTATGTGAAGTAAATCTCAACAACGTTATCATCGAAAATAAAATAATTATTTAGAGATTTATTATTATTTATTTAGATATTAGAGATTAAAGATTTAAGGATGGAAACGTGGCTGTAAGAGATTCATACCAGTGACCGCTGGGTTGTCTAAAATTTCTCGGTCAGTTTATCATTATTCATAAGCTTATGTAATTATATGTAAAAACGAATTTCTCGTGACCTCTCTTCTTTACCGCTTCTTGGTTGTATTGAATGAAACTCAGGAGTGATCCCTGGTTACACGGCATGCAAGGTACTGTGACGTCTGACTATAGGGATATATCCACCATATGAGGGTTGGATCAGTGGGAATTGGTTCGAATCCCGTACTAGCCATAAATTTCTTTGTTTTTTCCATTGTCTAAAATTTCTTTTGTGACCACTTTTCTTCGTCGTGTTGAAAATATTTCTTTTAAAGCTAATTAAACCAGAAAGCATGTCAGAGAGTAAATTAACTGTTCTGTTTGTCTAACATTTTAATCACAAAAATGGATTATTCAAATTATGAGTTTATATTATCTAATATCGAGTGAAATAAAGTGCCCTATCTTACAGATTTCAGTTATCACTCAGTTGACACCCGAAGGCGTAAACACTGTAGAGTATGAACCAAACACTTGCATTAGAATTCCTGTCAGGTTTCAGAATTGTACGGAATCTGATTGGTGTGAAACGTCGTTACACATCCGGGATGTTCAAGAACCTACTATTTCAACAAACGGAATATTCCGTACCATGGCAACGGTCTGATTAAAGATCTTAAACTTTACACAATGGATGAATAACATACCCTATCAGTTAGTTTTAATTTACATAGTTTTCATTGATTGTTAACAACACTAACCGAAGCCGGCATACATTGATATACTTATAGCTACAGATTATAGTAACTATCAGTGAAATAAGCTATGGATACTGGATATACCATGATAGAAAGGAAGATACAGTTAAGCTTGTATCCCAGTTACGAGAGGGAACACGATGGGTTCATAATTACAATTCTTAACTAGAATGTCGTCTTAAAAAAGGATTTAAAAGGTAACATTTGTTAGGAATGCTAGAGCAAAATTGTACACCAGGTGTGTTTCTTGAATGATTGCTTGGTGTAAACAAGACTGTTATTCCAATATTGTATATATAAAATATCACTAATAACTCAATTAGTGTTTTATAGTTGATCTTTTGGGAAAACAACGAAAGTAATTATCAGAGTCTGTGTTTAATAGTAACAATAAACATGTCAAATGTTTATCGAAGAACTGAATAACAACCAATTAATTTAAAGCTGTTGTTGCAAAGAATAGATATATATTACACATAGAAACCGAAACGTTTATGATTTCACAGGAAACTCGTGCAGAACTCCGGAGACAAGAATATCTTTCAATAGCCCTATTTTGGGGAACCGCCACTTAGAGTTTACAAATCACTCTCCTTTTCTGAAAGAGAAACTAATTAGTCATCGGAGCACTGCGTTATATACGTATATTGATGAATTAAGACACACATACAGTTTAAAGCCTATGGACGAATTATGTATAGCTCTAACAGTGAAATTCGAAAAGAAAATCTAGGAAGAAAATGAGTGATGTTGCCATGAAAGACCAGTAAAAGTTATTACATAGATAAAATTAAATACAAGCTAGACCAGATGCTTTATAATACAAGCAGAAAGAAACGAAAAAATATGAGGCTTCCTGTTGTAATTAATATTCTTGTTTAAATTGACTTAAACTTGTCGTTGAAATAAAAAATATTTAGTACTGAGAATAAATTGAAGTA
>JAIPMN010014444.1:275-10692 GCA_020650975.1 Apostichopus californicus | reverse complement strand
TGTAACTTTGAAGGAACATTTAAAGGCATTGAAGACTTGCCCCAAACAGCGTGCCACCATCTTTAAAAAGTTAACTTGCCGTTGCTTGCAAGTGAATTTTTTGCTCTTGTCGCTACAAAATGCAGACAGTACAGTAATGAAACATGACAACTTGTTATCTTTAGCTGGACCTGAGATGTCCATCGCTGTATCGTTTATACACTGTGCTGTGGGTATTGACCGCAGCTGTATGTACTGACTGTACACTAGTGTCTAATTATCGACGGTAGCAAGTTGTGTGTGTGTATTTTCTGGGATCCATGGTGGTGTCTAACACTTCTGTTACACCTCATTCGAAACTAGGTCAGATTACCGGCATGAGACGTTTCTTTTTGCGCGAGTCTTCACACCCTTTAAGACATGATATCTCGCAAAATATAAAAACCTTTGTCTTGTAATTCCCTAGATTTACTTCACTTCTTGCTAACCTGTCTCCCCACAACTTTAGCACTCTTACTCCACCATGCCTAGAGTGGATTGGTAATCTTTTTAACAGTTTTCTTCCCACTTTGACTGGCTAATTCCAGTCGAAGCCCCCAATTCTCTCGCCTTCTTCCCTAGATTAGATTAAGAAGGTTGATTGATAAGGATGGTTGGGATTGCTTCAGATCTCCCGTAAGCATATAGGCTCAATTAATTCTCAATTAAATTCTCAATTAATTCTCATGACACGATTCAATTCTATGCAAATCAAATATTAACAAAGACCATAGCAAACTTTGAAAATTAATGACTTAAAAATGTTGGCATGTTGATTGAACATGTAGATAGATGGAAAAAGCATTTTGGCTTATATTTTAAGTATTCTAGAATCCAATGGATTACATATTAATAGCAAATAACATTTCATTTGATGAGAAAAATTATGCCCCCCCCCCTTTACCACCCTACATTTGTACTTTGTAGTACCTCATTAATCCATGAAGCATCTTTGTGCAGAATACAAAAGGTATTTCATAATAATACATATTATATGAAGACACTCCCAAAAAAAGTCTTCAGTACAGAAACAAAGTTCTTCTGGGAATTAGTCCTAAACCCCATCGACTTTCTGCACTCTCCTTTCCCCCCAAAATGGGGAAACATTCCAATTGACCAATTTCCATGTGATTAATAAACTAATCCTCTCCATCCCCTAACCCTGTCTATATATCCCTTCCTCCCTTTTCAAAATCACTCCCAGATTTACCACTTATGTTTCCATCTTGCTCACTTTTCATGTTCTTGCTATTCCAACTTTTATTCCTAATTGCTTGCACAATTCCACCCCACTCCTCCAGTGCCCCTCCCCCTTCCTCCTTCCCCCTTCCTCCTTCCCCTTCCCCATTTGTCTTAATTTGTGAATTCTTTATAGCTGTATGTAGTAGTTGAAGTCTTCAGCATGCAGTATACTATCCCAGCATAAACAAATAGATTTAAATGATATTATATTGGTTTGAATGCTCTAGATATGTTTTGTTTTCTGTAAAATTTCCTACTTTTACACTGATATTTTGCCCTGAGCGTGCATTGGCACGACATGAAGGTATACACTGTTGTAATTATCAACAAAGTTTGCTTTTGCTAAGTTCTAATGTACAAGCTTGTTATCTTTCATATTGTAGTCGATTAATTGCTTTGACCATTTTAGCAAGTTTCAAAAATTAATTTTGCTGGTTTCCAGCTGGTGTCCGGAATGAAACCAGAGACGAAATTTAATCTGAGGCTACGGCATAAGTACTTTAATCTGATCCTTTGATGCAGGTACACCAATCGAGGATTAAACTTAGATAATAATCGACCTTGTTGGAATTAATAGGGCTTACCTTAAATCAGAATGGTCCCGTCTCTTTGTTAAGGCTTTAAATAATGGATAAAATGTTTATATCTTGAAGATTTCTATCAATCTTATAAAGCTTGCAAATACCAAATAATGAGGTAAAAATATCTCAAAAGTGATTAAAGGGAAAAAAATTAAGATAAAATAAAATATTAAAACTCCTAATATCAGAACAATATTTTCTTTAAGACCTTAAACTTTTTTTTTTTTTTTACTACAGTAATAACTACAAATATTTAAGTGTACATAGTAATAGCTTATTCCATTATATACAGAGGGGTGTTTTTAGTCAGTGTATTAAAGTATAGGGCATAGATCGATCTGTAAATATATGCACAGCCACGACTAGTACAGAGTATTCGTGCCTATAATCCTTTATATCACGACGGATTTTTAGCTCCGTTTCTACTCAGCTCCACCCCCCGTGGGAATAACAAACCCTCTTTTCAATCGGTTGTTGTTCCTAATTCAAGCTTTGCCACTAAAATTCATTTCCCCCCTTTTAGCAGGCAAAAAGTTTGATCAATTTCAAGGTAGACGACGGCCAGGAAAAAAAAATCGCCAAAGGAAGTTTTCAAATTAGTCGCCTTTAGTCGCCTAGAGGGTTGCGAATGTGCAATCAGCCGAGCCGTATTTAAACCGTCTTCAAAAAGTTAAGACTCTTTTGGACAGGTGATGGAAATCTTCTGCTCTTCAAGGCAGATGAAATGATCATCGGCTGTCAAGTGCGTCCAAAACGATAACAGAGAACAATTTTTCCACGGTTCCTTCTACATTTGTGAAAACTTTGTGAATCAAACTGCATGTTATGTAGACCTGTGCTCAAAGAGATCTGGGAAGCATTAATATCTCTCGTCAAAGAATTCTCTGTTTTGTGATACAGTATAGCTTTACTCCTGTCAAAGAAAATATCACAGCGGATGAAAAATGCCATCCCTATTGCACCTATTGTGTGTTTATCATTGTATACATGTGGAAAAGTAAATAACTCGAAACACGGAGTTGAAGTGAAAAGTTGGATTGGATAATTAATCGTAAAAGTTTTGGTCTATCTTGAGAGTGGCAAACCAATAGCACCTATTGTGTGTTACTTGCATTGTATGCGGAAAGCAAATAACTCTAAACACGAACTTGAAGTAAAAAGTTGGATTGGATATTTAATCGTAAAACTTTTTGTCTGTCTTGAGAGTGGCATTGACTCAATGGAGAAAACGCAGTGTTATTTACTCTGTTAATTATTCTCCAGATTGCAGGAATTTTTCTGCGATTATTGCCGGCATCATTTTGATAGGTTCATTTCCCCTTGTTTGTATTTCTTTGGAACGAAATAGGAGGAAGTTAGGTTTTCGATCCTACAGAATTTACCGTCTTCTTTGTGCGAATATTTTACGAGCTCCTATTTCGTCGCATCAATTTCGAGTGGCCAGCTTCTCTAGCTATTCCAGTGTTTCTTTACAAATGCAGCCGGCATTCGTCTCTGACGTTGCATGCTGGACACTATATCTAAAGAAATCAACATTGGCAGCTATTTAAAGCAGTACTGCATATATACACTGGACAAAACAGGAATATGTAGCAGAATAACAAAATATTCTTCCGCTTTTGAAAGACAATCTTGAAAGGACACCAAACTTGACTTTCTTCCCCAATAATGTCTGTCTTTATCTGAGTCTGATTACCTCGTTAACGTCTTTGAATGTCGTTTGCGTCCTTCAGATTTTCCACTTTCCTATGTAGATGGGATCATCAGATTTTGTTTTAAGTGTTCTGACATTTTGGTAGGAGTAAAAAACCTTGAAAGATTAGAAGTTAACACTGACGAAAAAGAACAAGACACCATCTGAAAATAATGTACACTATATGGAACATTTAAATAGTCAATCTTTGTATATTATAGTCATAAATATCGTCTAATTCATATGGCTATCATTAAACTGTATAACATTCTCTTAGAAGCAATTAACGTTAAATTATCTGTTTAGTCGCCAAGGTTACATTTGGGATGTATAGTCTTGTACGAGAGGTTATACAATTGGGATATGGTTGTCAACGTCACAGTTGTCACGGTTACAGAAGCTACCTAGCTATGTTTACTCATTTACTGCTAGCAAAGTAATTCCTGTTGTAGATTTCTGGGTTAATTCATCAGCTTGGCAGAGAAAACCTTAAAAATTTAACGTGGATTTGGTAATAAAAAATAAAAATTATCAGATTTCTGCACTTTAATAACCATTTAACAATGTTACGAATATAGTCAATTCTGAAAAGACTTTTTTCTTCATTTTCTGAATGGACTTTTTTGTCCATTTTCTGAATGGACTTATTTGTGAGAAAATTACCATAAGTGAAACCAAATGTTTTGATTTCCTTCCAGCCTTATATAAATGAACACTAAAAATACTGTATAATCTCACATTGATACATTAATGTTCTAGAAAGTTCCTATCCACAAACATTTGCAACATTTGTATCACCGATTTACAAATTGGAACTTCTTCGATCTTGAACCATCCAACGATCCTGTTTTTGTCGCTTAGAGCGATACTTGAAGTTGATTTGAAAATCCGGGATGTTGCTTCGCGCTGTAAATTGTCAAATAGAGCGAGCCATTGCCTTAAGATTCATCAAAATCTCGGCAGTTAAAGATATAGCTACAATTGAGCAATATTCTGTCAGATCGTTTGGTGGTACATGCATGTGATCATCAGTTAATAACATTGCATCAAGGATTCCTCTCAGATTGTGTAAAAGGTGACATAAAACTTCACATCGACAAGAAGTAGATTCATGGCTCTGTAAAATTGGACGAATTAAACCCAGACGGGTACAAGCACGATTTTCTAAAATGCCGTAGCAAGCCGTCGTAATTCATCGCTAGAATTTCTAGATTCGTACGAGAAAAAGCCGATGAAGCACGTCTTGTTTATATAACTGAGTGATTTTTCGTTCCCGAAGCGGACAACATTTTTACATCATAACTTATTATTAAAATGGCCTTCTAGTCTGCGGAAGTCTGAAAACATTTCAAATTTGAGAAATTATTCATTACGACTCTTTAACATTTTCCTTATAGAAACAGCAAGTTTGTCTTTATTGTCACACACTGGCATTTAATACATGTATACAAACTTGTCTATTTCGGGAATATTGAACGGTGCGCCGCGTCTTGAGAGACAAGCTATATAAAGCCTCTCAAAGTAGTTTTTTTCCATGTGTGGACTGATATACGAGTGCCTTGAGAAATCAATGGTATTGTGAACAGTTTTCCTCAGCAATGCTGAAAAGTGGTAAAGATTGATTGATTTCAGTTGTTCCACTTGATAAAAGCAAAGTGACAAATTATGTGATCTTTTCTGAAAGAGTTTAATTGCCAGAGACCGTCTGCATGAAGTACGTTAGCAAGTGGGTTTTGTATCACTTTTCTTGAATTATAGTCATTGTGCAGCTATGCTAGTGGGTTACATGAGTTTGTGATAGAAATAAGGAGACATTTTATTGGATTAAAAGAAAAAATGCTTTGATCATATAAGAAATATGATTGGATAGTACCGTCAGTTAATGTTGATTGGAAAAACTGTCTCGTAAACGACACCAGAGCTGCCATATATCACTATTACCAGAACACGGTGTCTGAGAGAAAATAATTCTATTGATATAATATTTGAGAACCGTAGCGATTGTTTTACTTCAAGATCATGGAGAATTCCAAGCTATCTGGGTAAGTGGACAATTAATGTAGTACCTAACTGTTGTAGGAGAACTTGAAGGGGAGACAGGGTGATGTATTGGTGGGTTTGGAGGGGGGTGGGGGGGGGGTTGGGAAGGTGAAAGGGGTGTATAACGTACTTGCACATGTGAAGCTATTTTCTTATTTCCTACTTGAGAATTAATAACCTGTTTATAATTATTTAAATTTAAATGATTTAATTAGAGTGGACCAATAGCTGGGGCAAGGAGCTGCTATTAGAAGCTTCCTGGACCGAGGGGTCATATGGGGCTATGGACCATGCATGGAGTTGGATGGCAATTGTTGGATGAGGAGCAGTGGGTATATGCAGGAGTATCTTTCCCTATGTTAAGTAATTATTTTGAAGTTTGGCACACTTATGATTAGACATGACGCTTTTGTTTTAATAGCTAACATCAACTTTTTGAACTTGATCAGTGGTTCCATGAAATCTATTCTGATTATTAATGAGCCAAAGAATGTTGTAATTGGCTGAACATCCTCTTAGATTATTATTACTATTACAAATTTTCTTTTCAACAAATGAATTTTAATGGGCATTAGTAATAAATAAATTTGATTCCCTAATACACCCTACATTTTGTTTCCCCTGACACTTAATTTCCATACGTTGTAAATTAACTTTGAATTTTACAATAGTTACTCAAAAAATTTGGAAATGAAAATGAAATATCACTATTTATAGTTTCAGATAAAAGAACTGAATAACTATATTTTCCCTTTTCCACTTTCTGAGATAATCATAACCAACCTAGGCTTTTCATCCTTCCTCATAACCTCATAACCTACATGAGCAGTGGTGGCGCTACAGGAGGGCATGAGGGGCAATTCCCACCCCCAGATTTTCCAATTCTCCCTCCCCCAGTTTCCCCCAATCTGTTGCTTATCCAAAATATATAGCAGTAGGCTAATCGTTTGTATAGAAACGGCATTCAGTGCAATGCATTAATGTCAAAAATGTTCAAATGATAGCACCATTTTGCATCTAAGTCACTTTACTTGTAGAAAAACCCCTCCACTTAGATCCCTCCCCCATAGCAGTGTTATATTTTTTGCCGCCCCCCTCCCCCCTCCAAAAATATGCATTCCCCCTAGTTCTCCCACAGATTATCTTGGCTGGAGCTACCATTGCACATTACCATCAAATTAAAAAAAAAGGGGATTTGTGAGATGAAATGAAAAGATTAGGATTACCATTGGTTTTGTTTTATAATTTGCAATTTTACATGGCTTGTCAAATTGACCGAATATGCAGAAAAACTGCTTTGTCAAACTTGTTTAAGATTTAACCATTTTTCACTTATGAACTGCTTTTAGGAGAAATCCAGGGGTTTGTTATCAAGTTTTATGTGGATCATTAATCTAGGAGACGGATGTAGGGTTGGCAAGTAGCCAGCTGACAAATTCATGTTAAGGGTCGCACTCTGGTAGGCCTCTTTCCTCTCACGCTCCTTTCCTGAAATATGTTACAGATCCTTCAAACTTAAAGCAACTGTATGACATTTGGTCAACTTGGCAATGTCTGATGATTCTTCCTCCAAATATTAGAATTAGATTTGCAGTAGATAAGATTAAAAAGAAGAAGAAAGACAATTGGTGATTGTTTATATTCTCCCTCCGTCTGTCTGCATCCTTTTAGATAATATACGTTACTATATCAATCACACAATTGAAATAATAAACTTAATGATTTACTTGAAGGACGGACATCTCAATTACTATCTAGCACAGTAAAACTACATTCTTATCTCATCGCTCCCATAGGGAGAAATGAGACATTGTAGTTCCTTTGCCAGTTGGGACATATACAGCTATGCCAGTATCCATGGCAACAGTTGCCATGGTAATAGTTAATTATCCTGAGTACTGTAGCTACTCTCATCAGGGGTTCACCCATGGTGGGCTACCTCAGGGTGACCGGACCACGTCAATGACTGAGGGAGCGGTCAACACGTGTGTCTGTGTGGGGGTGTGCATGTGTGTCCAATTTTATGTCAAAAACTCCTCCTAAATAGCTTGCATATTTTCTTCAAAACTTGGTGGGAAGGTACCCCAGGGTGAACCCTTGTGGTCTTGCAGGCTCCACCGAACCAAAGATCAAAGGTCAAAGTTAGTTTAAATAAATTTCTTGTTGGAACTCCAATGGGAAACATTGAATTAACAAAGAACCTTCACAGGTACAATGGAAATGTGAAGTATGTACCTTCCTCGGATTGCTTAGCTAATAATAAATTAGTTCATTTGAAATCAGTGTTTTGCTGCCAATGCGATATGCAGGGGCGTGGATTGCTCTTTTGTTTGGCTATTTTAGTATATGTATAGAAAAATTTACCAAATGAACTAAACAAATTTTTAGGGGGAGGGAGGGGGCAGGGAGAATTTAAGGTAGAAACAACTAATAACTTTCATGATATTGCTTGATTCAGTTGACTTAAAGTTACTTGTATGTTTTAGTTTTTAGTCTGCAGAACAGACTGTATTTCAATACATTGTATAAGATGTGAAATGATGATAAATAAGATATTGGATGGAAAGGGGAAAAAAGGATAGAATTACGAGTAAAGTAGCAAACACATTAATTACCTAATAGATCCCCGTTAACTATTCTTCTCAATGTCTTAAGTGCTCTGTCGGATTACTCAGACATGTTTTATCTCCCTCTCCCGATCTGCAAGAGAGACTTTGGATAGTTTTAATGTCTTCAGAGTTTTTGGGGCACTTTGACTTCACTTATTTTTTGTTTTAAATGTAGACATCAGCATGTTTCATTTAGGATACTTTGTTTCCCTTTTGTTTAAGCCTCATTACCTAATGAAGGTTGAAAGGATCGATGATTTAAGTTGAGGCAATATTTTAGTTTTGACAACCGTCTTAGTTCTAAGAAATACAAAAAGAGAAAGATTTGAGTGTTAGTTATATAATTTTAGCTTAATTCTGGTTTAAATTATAAAAATATATACCATTAAAATATATGCTACATCTCTGAAATGCACGTTTAAGGCTTAATTCATGATGATTTTCCCAGCTTCCTAAAAATGATTCCAATTTAATGTCCTACAATGCTTCCTGAGATGCCTCCTAACATGTTTCCTAAATTACAAAATTACTAAAATTGGGGGGAGGGGGGTTGGGGGACGGAGGGGAAGAGGTTCCCCCTGCACCCCTGTTACTACAATCATACTGTATTCGAAACTCTGGTGCCATGCTTCAGAGCACTTGTGCTGACAGTATGAGCAGTATGCATAACCTGTCTCTATCAGACAGGTTGCTATGGGAATTTAAACTATTCATACTGTCAGTACGAGTGCTTCAAAGCATAATGTGAGAGCTGGACAGTGTGTGCATGGAGTGGCATTAACAGTACAATATTATCCCAATTGTCTGGATTAATTGACCCTTTGCCATATTTAGTATGCTTATGCAAATTAGTAGTTTAACTATGCCTTGCTGTATTTTCAAGAAGAGTATAATGCTATTATAGACTGCATGGTTGAATCTTGTCCAAACCTAGCCTTTGGTTAATTTGCTTGGAAGTGGGAATTGAGTTGTTGTCTCGTATTGAGAAGCAATTAAGTCAGTCTTGCCGCACATCTCAAAGTTGCAGGATTTCTGTGCTTGTTATTAAAAGCATTAAATCAATGAAAACCTTTTTTTTTTTTGGTGCAAATTTCATCACATCACTGACCGAATAAACATAACAAACCTTGCCATCTGATCAGATTCTTATAGTTGAGACTTTTGTCAGTGTTTTCAGATTGGCAAACAACCAAGAATAGTTAATAAAAATGCCAGTTTCTCTTGTAATTAATTAACATGTCAGAGTTCGTTGCGAAGTCATTGCGAAAGCAAAAGTGAAGGATAGTTTGGTAAGACTAATTTACATCCCATGAAAAGCAGCATGAACCTCTTTTAATCATCATAAAAAAAAATATAAAAACATTCTAACTTATTGTCAGTGGTTTATATTTTATTACTCTTCTTGCTGTGGATTTGAACTTTATTTTGTTGCTGGTCAGTAGAAGTACAATTTTAGATTTTATAGAGCTTATATTATGGTCATTCATCAGATACTGGATAAAAGCAACTACTATGGACCGTAGCATCTACAGTAGCATGTCTTAAGAGAGTATGTACAATAGTGTCTGGACAAAATGAAAAACTTCAATTTAATGCTTTCTCTTGTTTTCAAAGCTTTGGTTGGTGGTTATAAGGCTTAATCAATCTATGGTGTAATGAATGTATTTGTTACAATAATTATCATTATTGGGGGGGGGAATGGGGGGGGTGGGGGAGAGGCATTTGGGGGATGGATGAGTTATTTATACTAAGCAGAAACAGATCACTGATACTTTTAATTTAAAGTGGTTTGTAGGTGATATGAAAGATATTAGAAAAACCACATTTTATACTAAAATATTTACATGGGATAGATTAAGTTTACTATTGTAGAAATTTCAATCGCAACTTCATTTGCTAATTTATACATATATCCTATTAGATTGTTAAACAATACCAAATTACCTAAGGGTTAATGCGCTAACATAACCATCATCTTCACCCAGCACTTTGTTGATTATAAGATTTACTTACATTACCTTTCGATGCAATTTTACCATGATGTATCAATCTCGCAGTCTTTGGCAAACTGTCAGTGTTAACTCTTTTCCATGGTAACAGCTGAATTAAAATATGTTCCTGTAATTCTTACATTCTAGTTCATGTTCATGACTTCTCTATGCACTCCTAAAAATACACCCTTAGATGTGCATCCCCACATGCATCCCAACATCCACTCCCCCACGCACACACTG
>JAIPMN010014441.1:1699-18235 GCA_020650975.1 Apostichopus californicus | reverse complement strand
TGATTCAAATTGTCTTGGTGCTTATGTCGATGGAAGCTTGGGGGGTGGGGTGGGAGAGAGTATGGGAAATTATCGGTATTAGATAAACCTATGACGAATGGACCTGAAAATCGATTTACTGTTACTATGGTAATGGGAATATGAAATTTTACGGCGCTGGGTATGGCAAATGAAGGGAAATGACAGAGTAAAGAATGAAAAATTTTATGGGGAATGCCAAAAAATAGTAATAATAGTAAAAATTGAAGGACAACACAAATATCCCTGTGTCTCTTGTGTCGTGCTACAACTGATCATTTTGCTATTTCCTATTTTTTAAGTCATGCGAACGCAGACCCCCAAAAAATAAAATGGGAACAAAAATCCATCATTTCTGCTTTCAATTCTTCTTTCAGTGGGAACATCCTTCATTTTTTCTTTAAAATCATTTCTAAAAAAGTTAAAAAATATCATTTCAGTCAAATTCATCCCATTTCTAAAATTCTTCTTCTTTTCCTATACCACATCCACTCTGGTTTTACTGCATGACAAAGAAAATTTGTTTTTGTTGGATACAAAGAAAGAAAGAAATGTTTTTGGAGATATTTATTTTTTTGGGGGGGGGTAGGGTGGGGGGTATTCAGGAAGAGGTCCATCTCCCCCATTTTGAGCGGGAAGGAAACAATAAAATAGCCCAAAATCAGAAGGTTGCCATAGCGATGATGAAAATAATACATAGCAGATGGTTCAGTTTCTGTAGTTTGAAATAAGTTACGTTTTGCTGACGACAATGAGAAGACCATGTTTGTGCCTATAATTCATATCATTCGCAGTAAGACGTCCCCTTGCAATAGAATTCAGTACCCCCCCCCTTCCCCAGCCCTCTATCTGTCCCAAGTCTTTTGTCGTACCTGAATAAAGGGAAGAATTGTAAGGTCTGAGGTCGAGTCGGGTCACTACCAGCAAAGACTCATGTCGAGTCATCGACTCACTCGTGTAACTGATCTGTCTCTGTCGGTAAAACAATAAAAAATAACGAGCAAATTTCTAATGTGTTACTTGACATTTGAAATTAAGACACTCCAGTTATAACCCACTACAACACTGCTTAAGAGATTCAGTGTATTCTAGTCCCACATGAAGCAGGCATAGAATGGGTAGTGTGTTATTTGTATTAGGTATCCATATTAAATGGGGGGATGCTGAGGGGGCTGCAGCTTCATGCAGCCTGGCTGCATAGGACATAGGAACCTTTCTAAGGCACTGTGTCAAAAGTAGAATGCTGAAGAGGCTGCAGCTTCATGTAGCCTGGCTGGATAGGACATAAGAACCTTTCTTAGGAACTGTGTCAATAATAGGATGCTGAGGAGGCTGCAGCTTCGTGCAGCCTGGCTGCATAGGACACAGGAACCTTTCTTAGCAACTGTGTCAAAAATAGGAGGCTGAGGGGGCTGCAGCTTCGTGCAGCCTGGCTGCATAGGACATAGGAACCTTTCTTAGGAACTGTGTCAAACATAGGATGGTGAGGGGGCTGCAGCTTCATGCAGCCTGGCTGCATAGGATGTAATCTACTGCCCCCCACAGTTCCACAGGTACTAAATTGACAAGGCTGGTCTATGCAGAGATAATCCCCTTTGCTTGATATTGATTCAATCCTACCTGAGCCAGATTTGGCAGCTGCTACAGCTTTTCATTATGACACAGTGCCTTATTAAATGAGGAACCAGTTCGATACCCATTAATGAATGAATGAATGTAGGGCCTTTGTTTAACCTCTATTTGTTGTTTGTACCTTAAAATAGCCCTTCTGTTTTCTTAGTAAAAACCCCCAAATGAACCTTGTGTGGATGAAGTGAAGCAATTCTTAAATTGACTGGATATGAACATGATGAACGGAAGAATTTTGTTTTTAAATTTATCCAAATGATGGACGGTAAGAGTATCTGAGTAGTTGAGAGGAAAATGTTGTAAAAAAGACTTCTATTTATTTCTAGCCTTGGGACGAAGGAATTGGGGGCAAAAATGTTACTCCTGCATATATGAGGATCATTTAGTGGATCATTGCATGCAAATATATGGGAAGACAATATTTTACAGATTAATATTTAATATATATTTAAATAATTGTATACGCTCTTTTTTCAGTTCTAGAATGGGTAGCTAATAATAGTGTCTGCCTCTTGAGATTGCTGGTTCCATCGCTTTTTATTTAAAGAAAGAAAGATTTTATAATAATTTTTCGCCACATTTTAATCTGAAGACTGACTGACTGACTGCCTGCGGTGTGTTGTATTGCTGTAGTATTAGGTGGGCCCGCGGTATGTTGTATTGCTGTAGTGTTAGAAGGGCCTGCAGTATTAGTTACAGTAGTCAGTAGATGTGCCTTTTAGGGGCACTAGCTGTTTTTAGAACAGGTATCTATTTATGGTATTTGATGCCCCTTGACTGGTCCTTGTCTTCGGTGCATTATTGACAAAGTCTGAAATTACTTTGTAAACTGCTTGCAAGGGGAGGGTTTCTTTCATCTTTGGTAAGCAATACAGTTACACATGCAATTGTATGTGGGTACTGCCATCTGAGGGGGCATGATTTGGAGGCACTGGTTTATGTTGTAATGCCCTTCACAGGATGGTTATCTTCTGTTTTTTTTCTTCCAGTATTAGCATGTGTTGATTGCATTGTAAACTGTCTGGGCACACTCCTGTATGTAGCTGATAGTAATATCGAGTATGTGGTGACGGTGGTAGTGCTTGTTTTATCATTGATGGTCAGTGTACAGGGTGTAACTGGTGTTAATGATCCATTCTGAACAGGAATGAGATAACAAAATCCCTTTGCAGACAGGTAAGTGATAACAATGCCCACCCGCCTCCCATCCACCCCCCCCCCCCTCTGTGGAGAGTTATGTATAGAGAGTCAAATGTTCCGTTCTGGACTGGTATGGGTTACCAATACTCTAATTCTGGACTGTCTCGAAGTAGCCTAATTAACTAATTAGGTATTCAAGGACTTGATCATCCTTGATAATCAAATGAATAAACCTATGTACACAGAAATAACCAAATAACCAAACTGGTTGTGTGTGTAGTTTATACCCTGGTCGCTCTGACACCCCACCTCACCTCACCCCACTCCCCACTCCCAACCATCCCTCCCCTCCTCCCCTTACCCTTTATGTAGACCCTAGCAAATGTTCTCTCCCGGCCAGAACATTCTTTGAGTCAGCATTAACCAATTAGCAGATGTTAATAGATTTCCTTTGTTGCATGTCCTGGGTATATAAATATTCATTATTTCTGGGATGAGAGAATATGAATATTCATAGAGAAATGTCTCCTATCCCCCATTGCATTATACTTACTTTCACTATTGCAAACATTTTCAATTAAAGACTGTTGCATATTATGTTTGAGAACAGGAGAAAGACATCAAAGGTAATTGTCATTATTGAAAGTAATCTATCCTCGAATATCGTTTAAATTTTATCCAGGAAGAATTTTTTTCCCCCCAAACTAGCTCTCTTTTCGTCACATCTGGAGTTATTGTGGACTTCAACGATCCGTTGTGAGTTAAAACAATCCTTTGGGAATGATACTAACAAAAAAGAGGCAGAAAATAAGTGAAAACCAAAATAGGTTGAAACCATGGAAACTGTTATTTCCCGTATCTGATAAATCAAGGTTTTTCATCTATAAAAATGGCATCTATGGGAGAATGTATAATTACACACAAAAAAAGGATGAGAAATTGAGAAACGACACAACAAGAAACAAAAACAAGGGATAGAGATGTGAGAGCAAATATTTAAGGCCATGTTTGGCTACAATTTATAGCAAAACTTTGTGATTCATCTGCTTTCTCATTTTGGGCCAAATCTGAAAAAATGATGGATGAAAATTTGAGACTCTTGAAAAATTTAAAAAAGACATTTCAAAACTTATTGGATTTAGACGGGTGTTTTATACTGCTTTGAAATATGTCAAATGCATTTTGGCAATTTAAATATATTTCTTACGAAAGGTCACCATCTCTGCATGTTAGCAGCCATACGAGGTATGCCTGGCCATGTTAAAACTCCCTCTGGAGTATAAAAAATGTCACAAGTAGGCCAAACAGAATTTGACTGTACTCCAAACTGTGACAGTACATTGCGACCATCTAGACTATAAAACGACCAACTTTTAAACGAAAGCATTTTGTCATCCGAATCTTTATTTTATTTTTGAAATCAAACTTGGTATTACCTTCGTAAATTGGGAAAGCCTGCTAGTTTAACTTAGTCTATCTTGATATCTAAAATGTGTGCAAGTAGCCCTTATCTCTTGTCATCGAAATTACGTATCTATTGTTTTAAGTCTCTTCTGATAATAGCAACTTACAAGACGATATAGTTTAATATGTTAGATGTGGTCAGCCTCTTGAGCCAAACAGTTTTGACAAGTCAAGGGAGTAGCCTTAAAACTACACAATCAAAAAGGTTCCAACACCTGTAGGTTTTAGATTAAAACTTTGCTGTTAACTTACAACTCTCTGTGTCTTTCAGTTGTGTATTCTCTATTAGAAATCCTTCCTGCCTTTGCACTGTTTTGCACTAATTAGCATATTTCGAAATGTGTCCTTTTAACCAATTGTTGAAGGGAAACGATAGAAAATTGTTAAATATACAGAATTTTTTTTTAAATTTTATTTTAGGGAAACTGTCCCAAATTTAATTTTTTGAGGTGTGGTAAGACCATGTCAGGTTATGGTGGGGGGGTGGGGCGGGGGAGATGGGGTGGGGTCCAGGGGTCAGAACAATGTTATGTGTGTAAATATGGTACCACATACCACATGAGTTGTAATTGTTAGAAAGTTATTGAGAAGGGAACCATGCTGTTTGTCAGGGTTCCTGGTATATGGGGAAGGGTGCATTCTCATCCATATATCTCTTTATAAAGGTAAATTGAGGTGGGAGAGGGGTGATGGAGGCTTGTTGGTATTATGGCCTTCCTCTGTGTTTTCATGACCTTTTCACCCTCAAAATCCGAAGATGCAAAGAAGTATTAACGTTTAAGAGACTAGCCTCTGAGGTAAACCTATATCTGACTTTTCCGTTACTGAGATGTAAGGTAGTTGTAATTGTCACGTTTCGCTGACGAGGTATGAAAGAGGCAAATGACGTTGTTCCAGAACTTCCATAACCATTTGATTAAACTAGTAAAATATATACCCTTAAGAAAGGTATAAATCACTTGAATTTGACCATTTTATTTTTCTAAAGTTATTTGTCAATGTTTGAGACAGTACTTTGCTGTCATTCATAACTTTGTTAGTAATGGTACCAATATTGTTTTGCTGTGAATAACATTTTACTGATAGAAAATAAAGATACGTTTATAGGAATGTTGTTGACCAAGAATTGTTTGGTTTAAGTGGTAGTATTACAATATATGGAACTCTGTTCGATGGGACATCCCCAACCAAATCCTGAGGACAAATAAGCTTTTTTCTTTTGAGGAAAAGTCCAAGGAAAGCAGGTTTAGACTTTAGAACTGAATTTCTCTAATTTGGGGTCCTCCATTGTTACACTCATACATGACGAAAAGTAGATTTCATTCCATTTTTTACGTTCACCATAAATAGCTTGAAAAGATAATAAAACTTTGAGAAAATTTGCTTTTCTCTTCCTCTCCAATGCACCATTTTCACATCTCATTTAATTTGTCAAATTTAAATGCAGTTGTTTTTTTCTCTTTTAATTTCAAGATAATTCAAAATTTAATTAATACCCAACATTTTCAACCATCTAATGGTACCTAATTTTTCAACGATTTAGTTTTGCTTTTCATTTTTTTCTTTTGTTTTATCCATGCTCATGTTTTGACAAGATTGTGTTTATTTTTTTTTCGTTCTCTTCACAGTACCATCTCATACAATTTGATTTCTATCGACGGTTTCACGTTTTGATTTTTTCGTTCAGTTTTTATCGCATATTTTTCGTTTGATTTCGTTATGATTTTTCACTAATGTATAATCTCATTTCGTTTTCATTTTCCAAAAACCTTTTTTCTTTTTTTTTTTCTTTTTCTTTTGTTTTATGAAGCAGTTGGTAATAGCTCAAATGCAAATGCCAGCAAAGGTAAAAAGACTCCCCAGTCCCCCATGGAAACAGGCCACAAGAGGAATTCTTCAGACCCCACCCTGGTTATAACCAACCCCCCTCCTCCACCAGAGAGGGTGGAGTCAATTTCCTCAGCGAGTCAGAAAGGTAAACATGGGGTCGCCATCTTGTTACCCCTCTATGGTCGTATGAGAAGCGTACAAAGTTTGATTTATCGACTCAAAAGGTCTTTATCGGCAAGAAATTTAAGACATTAAATTTATTCGTTTTGTGATTTTTTTTGTTTAATATTTTTTATGAAAAGAAGTAAATATTCCTGGCAGAAAACAACATCTTTTAAAATCTTCTGTGCTGAATTTTGTTTTAATGGCGTTAAACATTAGATGTCCTCAAATTGATAAAATTGGGTTCAATAGTCTCCTAGCTGTCATATTAAAGCATAATTTAGGGTTACAATTTTTAAATTCACCCAAAAATGACAATTTTACTGCAGTTTCTGTGAGATTGTTAATATCCTAACATTGGTGACCTCTTTCGAGAGAAACTTGTACATTATTATTATTAACAAAAAGTTAATTTCTCAAGTGCTTGCCAATAATACTTTGGTACATTAAATCACACCAATATTTCCAAATTTTCATAAAGTCTGTGACATTTAAATCATTGGTGTAATTAAAGCAGCCGTTTTGAGTTTTGCTATTAATTTTCCATAATTTGTCAAAAAGTTTTGGGTCAAACTTTGGGTCAAACTCACACATATTCATGAAATGAACTTTAGTTCTAGCTTTTAAATAATGAATTTTTGTTTTATGTTTAACAACTTTGTCACGCAGACTCATTATTACTTCAGTATTTGTTTGAAATTTGAAGGGAAAAACATTACAAAAGTTAAAGAAAATTCAAAATCATTTTTTTTTTAATTTTGAATGTTATCATATATATGATTTCCATCAAATTGTTAGAAACATTTTTACTTTGGTTTTATTGACATACAAAAGTGAAATTGGAAAATTGCTTATTTGTGGCATTTTTTCTTCAGTATTTGAATTAAAAGTGGACCTTATTGCTCATAAATTAATTTGAGGATAGTTGGAGTATAAATGGGTTCAAAATATGTGGAAAGAAAAACTTGTTATTCTGATTTTATGTAATTCATATTTGAATGAAATCAATCTTGTGTACGCCTTACAGATTCTAAGGTAAAAACTGTTGGACGGTTTAAAGTGTGAATAGCGTTAAAGGAGCTTAACATATTCTTTTATGAGGAAAATCAATGTTGCATATCCCTCATAGCATGATTCCTGTAAGGTAAATAATTCTCCTTAATGCTACTTTAAAGTAGCTTATAAGATATAAAAACAAAATATAGTTTCATCTCAATATGATCAATGTTGTGTGTGTGCTGCTTGTAGCATGACTTCTGAAAGGTTAAAGATACTCCTGAAATCTGCTTTAAAGTAGCTTACTACATACAACATATTGTCTTATTGAATAAGATCGATTTGTGTATGCTTTCGTAGCATGATCCTTGAATCTGAATGAAATGCTGCTTTAAAGTACAGACTGGGAGAGTTAAATTAAATACAAGAATAAGAGGAGCAACTATTAAAGGGGTATTCCAGTGGTAATTAATGTGACATTCACTGAAGATGATAAATATTCCCATCTTGTCCCTAACTTGAGATATGGTTGATTGAATGGAACCTATTTTGACAGGCTAAATCCTGGAGTACATCGCAGTAGTTGGCCTGTGATGTCATAACGGCAAATGTACTTCAAAAAGCTTTACTTTCCTGTTATAATCATCTTGTTGATATATCCTAGCAACTCGATAAATTTGGAATGTTCGTTATTAAAGCTGTCAAGGTGCTCTGGATGAAGAGTGTGATCAAAATGCACTTGATTTTGAAGGAAATTTTGTTGTTTTTATCTGTGAATAGGTGAGCTAAATTAAATGTGAAAACCGAAACATTTTCAGTCAAAATTTGCCATGATGACATTATTCATTCTACTGTTGCCAGATGCAATCACAAAAATTTACCTCCATCTTCACCATACACAAAAATACTATGGGGATGTGGTGTTGACCCTAAAAGAGGCAGACAATTTCCAGCATGTTTTATGAAGCTATCAACTTATCCCCTTTAAGGACACCGATATCATTCAAACTTTGTATGCTTCTGGAGATGTGCAGCGCTTTAACCTGTCTGTGACTTGTGGCATTTGTCGGCTGCTTTTGATGTTGCTTGGCAGATGTTAAACAAAGCATTTTGTCAATCTTTTGTTGTATTCAAGATAACGTTTTCTTTCCCGCTTTTATCGCGTAACCTTCCGATGGCGTGCCTCACCTCGTTATGCTCCTCAGAGAAACCTTTGGAGGGCGTACCTCACCTTGTTATGTTCCTCAGAGAAACCCGAGGGCGTACCTCACCTCGTTATGCTCAGAGAAACCCGAGGGCGTACCTCACCTCGTTATGCTCCTCAGAGAAACCTTCTGAGGGTGTTCCTCACCTCGTTATTCTCCTCAGACAAACATTCGGAGGGCATACCTCACCTCTTTTGCTCTTCAGACAAACCCTCTGAGGGCGTACCCCACCTTGCTATGCGATTTAGTGTGTCATCCAAATGATTGCAGATGTTTTTTATCAACTTGACTTAAGAAGTGAAAGTTATCCAGGGAATGACAACTTCTTGTTTTCTGTGTGCGCTTTTGATTTTTGTCGCTTCTTTGTGTTTTAATATGTTAAACATCACTTCATTGTGTTCATGTTACTAACTTCATGAAATAACATGTTTTAGGGTGAAAGGTTTGCTTTCATAAAGATATTTTGGTCAGACTTACAGCTTTTATTCAGTTTTATTTCCTATTAAGGAATTTTACCCAAACACCCCCCCCCCCCCTCCTCCTCCTCTCTTATGTTTAATAGGAACAAGTCAGAACCCCAGGCAAAGGTCTCTTTTGCCTTTTAAACTCTGTCAGGAAAAAAACATTAAAATGTGTGTACTTGTTGTAGATTTCAGGGGGAGGCAGGAGGTAGGTTTCAGGATAGTGTTGAAGCAAGTAGGAGGATAATACATTTAAAACATATGTTTATTTGCCTTTGGTCATGTTGGACAGAGGGGGGGAGGGGTTGATAGGGTTGAAGAAGGTATTAAAGTAAGGTGTGGGAAGACATTTTGCGGGGAAAAAAGTGCTTTACATTAAAAACTAAAGGATAAATATATAGGCAGGCTTTCGTACAGGGATTTTCACTTATTCCAAACATGGACCCCTTCAGTATTTGAATGTTTACCGAAAGAGGGGCCGTCAGAAGATGGAACTGGTTGTTAAAAAATAGGTCGGCAGTTCTTTTAATTGTACAGGTTTGTAGGCAATGTTAGCTTGTCTAGGTTTTGTAGGCTGTGATGGCAAACTTAATGAACCCTACTACAATCTTCCTGTCGGTCATTTCAGAATCCGTCATTCCGTTTCATTTAAGCTTACCTACTAACAGTGATACCACCTCCTAATTCTGTGTTCGTTACTAATACATTTTATACAAACAACATACCAAACGTTGTATATCCATTATTTTAACTCATTTTATTAAATTTCACACAAAGTTTTTGAAGCATTTGAAAGCTTCTTGTACTGACAGAATATAATATTTCATAAAGTCGTTTTCTATTTTACAGTCAATTATGAAAAGGAGACGTCCGTGACATGTTTCAAGACACCCCCGTCATCTCTGTTTATTTTTCCCTAATTTCCGGTTTCAAATGGTTTTTTGAGGTCAGAGGTGTGTCTCCTCCGTGAACATTAAATCAACAATCTAGATTTATCGTTTTAACTTTTTTCGATGGAACTTTTTCTTGGCCAATTTTTAAAAAATTTCAGATCAAAACTATGCTCACTGAAGTTAATATGCTCAGATATGTTCAACAGGATCATATACGTACTCTCTATTGATCTTGCTTTTTTTTTTACTCGTAAAGTGTGGTCATTGGTAAATGGGACCTCGAAACCTGCCAAGTTATTTTAATTTTAATCCAACTGGTACATTCTACGGTGTATGGTCCTTATGCCAGCCAAAGGAACACATTGTGCGAAAGTTTTATAAATCATCAGTACAAGAATTTGCATAAAAGACAGAAATACAAATAATGGATACATGACAACAAAAAAAACAAAAAAGTGCAATTTAATGAGAACCTATTTTGGATGATGGAGGAACTGTGGAATGCCAAATGTGTAATAAATATCCCCACAGGTACTTATGTAAGAAAGAACATTTCATTTGAAAGAATTAACATGAACTACTGTTTCTCCGACTTCTCCTATCTCCACCTCTCTCTCTCTCTTTGCCATCCCCCCTCCACTGCATGTTCTGGTTGTTCCTTTAATAAACCTTCCCATGTCAGCCCCCTTGCTAACCCCCCCCCCCCTGAACACCTTCTGAACCACTTAAACCCTTCCTGCAAGTTTTGTACCAACCTCTCTGCTATCCTTACCAAATGTGTGCCCCAATTGTGCATTTTGAAAAATTAAAAAAGTTTTTTTTTTTTTGGCTTGGTGTTGTATTGATTGGCATATTGTCTGTGCATCTCGTGTTGATTCGGTATTCATGTTAAGTTTGCCCGTGCTTGATTTAGTGTGACGAGGGAAAGCTTTCTCTCCCCCCCCCCCATTTTTATCTCTCTCTTCTCTTTTATACATAAATTTGTATTTTATTTACAATCTGTCTTGCGCATTTATAAGTTTGAAATATCTCTATGAATGTTCCTCATGTAAATGCTTTACTGGATCAAAGTGGCCAAAATGGCTGATATGCATAATATATATAAAACCCTTTATCAGTACATACGATATATGACTCACTACATCGTACTGGAACACAAATATCGCTATGGTGATCCAGATCATATCAGGACCCATTGAAAAGATAGATGACTGAAATTGTAATCAATCTGATCATTATTTTTTTACAGTACAGATTTAGTGTGGTACATGTGATTACATTGTGATTTGTTTCATGGCAGGCCATATTCTGCAGACACTAGGGAGAGATTTTGCTACAATTTTTATCCGGTCCGTGGTTTGCGATACTGATCTACTATGCATATGTATGAGCTATAAATCAAACTCATTGAATATGTATGAGCTATGAATAAACATCAGGTGATGGGTACATCTTTTACGCTATTATAGCACAAACTCACGCCACATCTTAAATGCACTGAAAACATTTTCACCAAAAACCACTTAGCCTGCAACTTTAGACGTGGTGGTGGATTTTATCTTCAATCTTATGTATTTAAATTATTTCAAGGTTTGATCAATGTTTACTATTTTATTTTGTGTTGCCAAGTTTGGAGGGGGTGGGGGAGGGGTCCAGTCAGTTTAATACAGAGATCATTTTGTCCAATTAGTGATTACGAAGCAGAGTATGCATCTGTAAGACTCATTGTGATTGGCTCATTCAAATGATGCTGCCCATAATTGTTTCTAGTTTATATTCATTTGATGGGAAGTCCATGTAAGTAGGACATTTAATGGAAGGTGACAGGAAAGCTAATTTTTGGTGTCTTGTCATATAACAAATTAATATAAATAAAAATTAAATAATAATAATAATAATAAATTAAAATTTTAGACCTGAAAAGATGTTTTCTGAGGCAGCTTTAGGCTATAAAATGGGTATATAATTAGGTCTATACACAGGGTTAAAGTAAAACTACAACTTTTAATTTTTGGTGTGGGGTTGAAAAGTGGGGAGGGGGATGTGCACCCCTAACATCTCTCCCTGGATCAACACCTGTATATGAGCTAAGAGTTATAGTGTTAAGTTTGAACATTACATTAGGATGGGTTAATTGTGCTATTATTATATGCGCAAACTTACGAATATTCATAGCATTATCATACATAGTCATTTGTATAGTAAATTGTGCACGCACGGCGAAACCCAAAATGAAAAAGTAAAAGTGGACTGTCAATGAAACACATTCGAGGTAATTAACACAGGATTATGCACATTTCTGTTGGATATATTCAGGCCCTCTGTTAGAAACGTGGAAGGTGTAGTAATATGGTACAATAAAACACTCTAATAAGAGTTATTGTTGCGATTCAGATGTAATAGATAGTAGTACTTAAACCACTGTTAGTTTGACTATGTGATCACATGTTCAATCTTTTGAAATCACTCCACAGTGAAGAGCACCCCTAAGACGGTGGTGGCCGCCCCGATGACCCCACCCCCCATACCGAGGTCCAGCAGTCAGGTGGAGGCCATGAAACAGATGCTATCGTAAGTTTGCTTTGTTCGAATATAGGGCTACTTGTCTAACGTATTCTTATCTTCTCTCTTGTTTTTATCAAAATTGAAAGTCTTCAAGTCTTCAAAAATGGTATTGGCTTCTTTCAAATTTTTTCTTTCTTTTTGGGGAATGGGGGGGGGGGGAGTTGGGGGGTGGTAGGGAAGTTCTGCAGTGGGAAGTAGGTGAAGTAATGGCATTTTATTCTAAAGAACTACCACCAAAAAGGAAGGTGTTATCCCCCCTCCACCCCCCTCCCCAATAAATAACAAAGCAAGTTCTGAAATTTCTGGCTTGATTTGAAATTTGAAAATGTTGATCGAATTCTTTGCTTCTCCTGCCTTACGCTAATGATTCCCGATCAAAATTAACTGCCGGGACTCAGGATATCTGAGTTGGAAGTTTTAAATTCCATGGGATCATCTGATGACATGTAACTCATGTTGTAGCTTTCAGAGATGAATTGGAATTATGACCCTGTTTTATCCCTCCCCCTCCCCCCCCCACCCTCCCATGCTCAAAGATGCAAGTCATTTTGATAGATAACACTTACACTAATTAAAATTATATTCTTGCAACTGCTGCATGCCCACCCTCTCTCTGCCCTTCCCAAATTCACATACAACCCACCCCACCCTCTGCTTAGTGTAACATCTTGATTATAGGCCTGCCAAATATATCATAGGACTTTCCAAATGTTCTGAGACAGTGAAACTTTTATCTATCATACAACGAATGCAACCCTCAAAAGTCTATAATAACAATGTTCGTTTTGGTCCGACCAGCTTTGCAGTTCAGAAAACCTTAAGAGGAACTTTTTTTGTTGTTGAAACATCCACTCGGATGTTAGTTATGTGAGGTGCAGTGTAGGTTTAGAAATATCATAAATAATATCGTAAAATATATTATAATTAAAAATAAATATTAAAAAATAAAAAATCAATTAAATTTAAAAAAAATAAAAAATCAATTAAATTTAAAAAAAATTATAATAAATTTTAAAAAAAAATAAAAAATATCATAATTCATGAATTCAATCATTTTTGTTTGTTTTGTTAATGTTTGTTAGTTTGGATAGATACAGCTCGCTGTTGGTTATCCACATTCCTGTTTCACTTTTCATACGCAGAGTTCATTACACTCCAGTAGAGCATATAGCTACGATTCAAGATGCTTCTTATGCAATAGTCACCATCACATGTTTCTGGTGCTTGTCACATTTGTTCATTGTTTTAGTACTTCCTTCGGTGCTCTTATAAGTTATAATATATCACTTCACTCAGCAATTTTCCACAAAAAATTTCCACAAAAAAAAAAAAATTCCTCTCAATTTTCTCTTTTCCTTCCTCCGGTGATGTTATAAGTTATAGTATATCACTTAAATCAGCAATTTTCCAAAACGGAAAAAAAAGAAAAAAAAAGCTTGTGATATTTTACTCCATAGAAAATATAGCATTACAAGAATTGGGTTTAGCAGAGATCATGTGACTCGCCATCATGGTTTGGTATGTCAGCAGGAGATGTGTATTAGAAATAAACTAAAATAAAAAATTTCAAAATATAAAATTCTGAACAATCAAAATTAGAACCGAAAAGATGGGTCTTTAAGTTGTCAATTCAAATGAATTTACAGAAGGTGCAGTTTTTTGTTGTTTTATTTTAAGTACAAAGGCAAAGTTATCCAGAGCCTTGGAGCTGCAGATGTTAATGCCCCCCATCCTCATCCTCACCCCCACCCTCACCCCCACCCTCAAATGTGTTAAGAGAGGAGGATATGAAGCCACGTGCAGATGTTTTGCAATTTCTTTTCAAATATATCACTTTATTTCATTTCAATATATCTGCCGGTTATATTTGTTTTTTTTTATTTTTGGGGTATTGTCAAATCTGCTGTACCACCCCTTATCATTGTAGATTTATCTCTAATTATGGCAAATGGAATTATTTATTGCTCTCTTTCCAGGAAGAGGAACAGGCACAGTTTGTATAGGTAAAGGAAAAACATCGGTGGGGATCACTTTGGTTGCATCATCAGTACTAACATTCTAGCCTTCTCCTTGCTTTTTTTCCTTTTCTGTTGCGTAGAAATTACATGTTACAGGCCCGTAACTAGGGGGCGTTGACAGGTTTGAGGTCTGGGGGGGGGGTGGACAGGGATCAGCCCAAACTCTGAAGATCTGTGAGACCAAACAATTGTTCTTAAACTTGTTGGCAACCTTAGATCAGTATTGAAACAACTCTGAGAAAGCGATTCTTATTATCATGAAAATGAATTCTTTTTGATGCGAGTTTCATTTTTTTTATCTGCTGATGATGAATATTGATGATCTTGGTATTATAATATCCCATCTCCCTTCCACCCCCACCCATCTCTCCCTTATATGTGAAAGTTAGTTACGGGTCTATGTTCATTTCTTTCTGTGTGAAAGTAAGTTGGCCTGACGTTTCGATCCTAGCAGGATCTTCTTCAGAGGCTAAAAAAAAAAATGTTTTTTTTGTTGTTTTTTTTAATAATTTTTTTAGCCTCTGAAGAAGATCCTGCTAGGATCGAAACGTCAGGCCAACTTACTTTTACACATTCTATTACACAGGCTCTCTAGTGGATAAGCAGTTTGCTAACAGTTTTATTTGATTTGATTTCTTTCTGTTGGCTCTAATTTCTGCTTCCATTTTTTCTCTCTCTTGGGCGAAGGCAAAAGATGATGATGATGATGACGATAATGATGGCTCGTTAACATGATAAATAAAAACCTACAAAATGAACTTGATATGTTGATATACCTAATGAGTACAAGGACTTATTGTTTTTCATAGTGGTCTAAAGGTCATTTGAGGTCAAGGGTGGGTCAAACTCCGGAAAGCTTGTAAACGTGATAATTCCAGATATAAAAGCTGCGATTACATACGTGTCAGTTCAATCCACATTTGTGTGTATAAACAATACTTATGTTTTGTATGGAGGTCAAAGGTCATCACAGGTCAGATTTGGATGAGTTCTATACATGGCATGTAGATCCACCTTTTACATTGAGTGCCAGAATGCCTTCACAGTGTTTTGGAGGTCAAATGTAATTTGAGGTCACACAAGGTCAAAAATCTAAACATTTAAAAATCCTTAATAAAGTAAAACTTGAATGAAATTCATGCTTAGTGCATAGATCAATGTAATAGTCGATTCTAGTGAGGTCAAGAAGTTTGTTGTAGCTAAAAATGTCAAAGGTCATTTGAAAATAATTTGATGGAAAAAAAGTCAACAATGGGTTAATATTGGAAGAATCTTGGTTTGCAGGTTTTAAGTTTCAATGTTCTCATGTAAAATGTTAAGCGTGTCGGCTTTCAGGTTTTGATTTGATCTTTTCCGTTGTGAACGTCTTTCCAATGCGTCTTTGATTAAGTAGACGAATTATCCATATCATCAACCTGGTTCGTTTCTCTCTACTTTGGGTTTGCTTTTTTATGATTTTTATCGATATTCCTGGCGACCGGTGTTTGTAATCCATCAGAAAAAAGTAGAATTATAATTGACATCTTGTTTTTTAATTTAATTTTTCTTACAAACTAATTGTATGGCAAAATGATCTCTTACTAAATCTTTTTTCAATTTGTGTGTATATGTTTATATATATATATGTTTACATGTATATGTTTGTGTTTACATGTATATGTATATATGTATATGTTTACATGTATATATAGATATATATAGATATATAAATTGATATATGTATATGTATATATGTATATGTTTACATGTATATGTATATATATATATATATAGATATATATAGATATATAAATTGATATATTAAAGTATTTTACAGAATCTTTTCATCCATTTATTAACGAGAAATATTTTTAACATCGTTAGAGTCATCTGGGTAGTTCGATCATCCTGCTACCGTGCATGAAAAAAAATTAATTTTAATTAAATTAATTCAAATTAGCTACCGTTAAAGAAAATTAATCAATGAAGAAAGAAAGGTAAAGATCTCATTGTAAGCAACATTAGTAACTTTCTTCAAAATGGCAAACATTTCAAAAGTGACCAAAAGTAGGAAGTACTGGTCTGGGGGGGGGGGGGGGGGGGGGGGGGGGGGGGGGGGGGGGGGGGGGGGGGGGGGGGGGGGGGGGGGGGGGGGGGGGGGGGGGGGGGGGGGGGG